>CABFOW010004514.1:3262-55172 GCA_902141385.1 Timema californicum
ATATATATATATATATATATATATATATATATATATATATAACACATTAAAATAATATAATTTAAACTTATCAGTCAATCAATTTTCTGCTCAATCCAAGGTCCTTATCTTACCCTAGTTGATCTTTGGAAATTATATTAAATTCCGAATTTCAACTCTATTCCACATTAAATTCTATGATTATATTTAAAACCCATGAATGTTATTTAAGGTACGAAACTCAGTTAAAATGTGAACGAATAATGTGGGGGAGTGGACGTGATTACCGCGCGATGACAATCCGCCACGCCGCGGCGATCAAAGAGCAGTCGTGTCGTCACGTTCGCTTCTTATTGCCACCCTCCACCGCTCACCCCCCGAGCCTGTTAGCGGGCCACAATCACGTCTCCTCGTCTTGAGCTAGCGTAGGCCCCGTCTTGACCGTGCGGACCTCCTCTACATACTCCGTGTCCATTAGGACCGGGATACACTATGTTCACCCTGAAATTGTTTCTACCTCAATGATACAAATTTGACAAAGTATTATTCTTTCCCGTTAGCCGACACAATATCAGGTGATTAATAATATAGAGTGTGTTAAATAGTAAGGATTAAAGAGTTTACGGAGTATGTAGGTTAAACGACATGGTGCTGTCTCCTGATGAGCAACCACTTTCCTCTTTCAGGATTTTGTTCAGACGACATTTCTGACGTAGAGCTGTGTACATATTGTATTAACTTGACTAATTACGGTAACAATACTCGCCCATCAATGTGACCTGTGGCGGTTCTACCTAGATGATATTATTTATTTGAAAACTGAACCATGGAAAGTGAATTGAACCCGGACCCTAGAGACAAGCATCTTGGATATGGATAGCCTGTCAATGATACCTGTTGTAATTATTGTGTGGTGAACCAAATCAAAGGTAGAGGGTTAGATTCTATCTGTTTCATACTTCTGAATGGGGAGGGGGGTTCTACCCTCCTTGCTGAAAGGGACTGGTTGTGTATTGAGAAATATACCGCACCAGCTTAAGTCGATTTGTAAATCATGTGCTGGTATAGCCTTGTGTTTATAGTGTACCAAGGGTATTTTACCTCAATGTATTCTCATTCTATCTACATGCAAATACGAGTACATTTATTACAAAAATTATATCTTCCTAATCCTTATTCCATTTGAGTAATTAATGTAAGCGTACAATTCTAACTTGTACTATGACGCAGTGACCAAAAATAATAGTATAGAAGTGTTTGTATCGTGTAAAACTGGCCTCAGTAACTGCGCGTGTTCACCTGAACATCTCTACGACCTTGAGATTAGCCCACGCCACGTAACGCAATACTAAACTCGCGGACAGCCCAACGTAATATTAAGAAGATACAAGATGTTAGGAATTGCGTTCGTAGCTAGAGTTATTGAATTAAAAGCTAGGGTTGGTGATTTGAGGACTTGGGGTATTGAATTAAAGGCTAAGGAATTGTTGAGTTAAGGATACGGTATCTTAAATTAAGACATTAAAGATACGAACATTTATGGAACATATTGTACAGTACGGACCGATATAAATGTAAATGAACAATAATTCGTTAACATATCAAATTATAACCAATTCAACCAATTCTAGATACTATAGTGCAACATGGAGAATATTCAACCAAATAAGATCGATCTATTGTTCTTTTTTGGGAGAATCTTTATTTGGAGGGTGCGTGAAATAACTACTGATAAGATTTGAGGTTTGCAGTGTGGTTTTATGCCAGGTAAAGGTTACATGAACCAAATATTTGCATTGCAACAAGTGAGGGAGAAATGTATATCAGTAAGGAAGCAAGCTTATTGTGCATCCATTTATTTGGTAAAAGCGTACGCTCGGGTGAATTGAAGTATGTTATGGAATGTTCTGAGAAAGTATGGTATTCACACATGTGTAGTAAATGCAATTATAGCAGTGTATGACGGAAGTAAGTCGTTCATTAGGGTAGATGGAGTTTTGAGTGAATAGTTTGTCATTGAAAGCGTGGGTTTGTCAGGAA
Organism: Timema californicum; assembly: GCA_902141385.1. NCBI lineage: Eukaryota > Metazoa > Arthropoda > Insecta > Phasmatodea > Timematidae > Timema > Timema californicum. The sequence goes on from CABFOW010004514.1 coordinate 5,282, forward strand.
AAACAAAAAAGGTGAACGCGGTAGGAATTATATATCTAAGAAATGTATGTGGAAAAACTCGTATGGACAGTGAGTAATGGATGAGTGCTGAAGGAGTGCGATTTGAAAGGGAAACCATTTGGTCAATGTGAAAGAAGCGTCTTACGTTGGTTTGGACATATTGGGAGGATGAGTGTGGACCGAATGTTTTAGCAGTGCGTCTTACTACCCGTCCAGATTATACACAGCCGTACTAATTAAACTAATGTGTTAAGGGTAAAGAAGGTTGAAATTAGATAAAGTGTAAACGCATTTGCGTGAAGGTAGAATGAAGGTAGAGTGAAAATTATTTAAGAAAAAAACTTTCCGTACACCCATCCCCCTATCATCGGCTGTCCAGTCTATTGCGTGAGTGATGCCATGGACCATGCGGTCACCGAAGCGGGTGATAGTAAAGTTTCTAGATCTACTTTCACGTGTTCATACGTCAGGTAATGTAATCTGCAGACGTCACTTTTGATAGGTAGTATCAATAGGTATTTTTCAAATTCAACACCTTAGCTCAGTAAGTAGTGTTTATATCTTACTGAGTTTGTCTCCTGGATTCAAATCCTGGTGTGGTTGAAAAAATGTATCGTTGGTGAAATGTGGTTCAACCCTTTCACGGTGATGAGTTAACGGCTTAGGGCTGGTTGTTGTGTCTGTTATAGGTTTTAAGTTAGTTTATAAGTCGTATACTGATATAATTAGTCGGTTCATACACTTTACATACATGAAATAAAAAACTATAAATTAAAAACAATATTATACATTTTTTTTAACAAATTTAACCTCAAAATAATCTGTTTTTATTTTATAAAAATCCGTTTCTAAAAAGATTGGACTGTAACTGTCGTACCCGCGAGTATATCCAACACAAAACACACGTAACTCTAACCCCCAGCTGACGAATAAAATGATAAAACAAGTGATGGTGCCACGTTCCCCCTCCCCCGACTCGTTTTCCTGTCATCTGACAATGCAGCGTGCTTCCTGTTGTACAAGCCTCTGTTCGTGACCGGAGCCTGTTTTTTTTTCAACTGGATCATTGGGAGGACACAATGTGGGACCTTATTTACTGGTTCAACAGCTAGCAGGCTCCAAGCATTGCGACCAAATAGATTCACTTTTGTACCGTAATCTCTTACCCGGGGACTTGGTAACAAAGAGAGGCTGGGTGCTCTTGAACCCCCACCCCCGGGTTTGTGTTGTGAGGACTGGGGATATCTTTGAGATACCCCCACCCCCCCATCCCCACACACGTCCCGTGAACATCCAAGATACGCGCCGCGGTGGCCGCAAGGTCTCTCGCAATAGACGACTTGACTGAATGACGAGGATATTGGGGTTCGAGTCAGGTCGGGTGTTCTAAAAGGTTTTTCCTACATGTTTTTCATTCTTAATCTACGCATATGTAGGCACATTTCTTCAAAATTCGACCTTCCTCATACCTACCCAAAGATAAGCCTATAGAGCATTATTTTTTACACGATAAGAAAATGTAAGGTGCTCGAAAAACCAGGGGCTTAGGAATATTTTTGATCCTAAAAGGGATTATACTGAGGAGTGTAGGAGGTTACATAACGATGAAGTTACATACCCTGTACTCATTACAAGATATTATGTATTGTGTTGTGACAACCAAGTCTCGTAGATTACGGTGGGTAGGACATGCAGTGGGAATGGAGAATTCTAGAACCTTGTTCAGGGTATTGACTTGTACACCCAATGAGAAGAGACCATTGAGAAGACCTGGACGCAGATGGGAGGATAGCATTAGAATGGACCTGAAAGGTATGAGAGTGTAATGAGAAGTGGCGGGAAAATAAAAATAAAACCTTAAGCTCCTCCTCGCCAGAAATTAACTCTTATCAAGAGTGTTTAAAAATATTATTTGTAAAAATGAGCCTCAATACAATCAGTAGGGCTTGAACCCATTCCTTATAAGTCGAAGCATACGTGACTTTGCCAACATCTTCAAAAGGGAAGTTTTTTCTAAAATATTTTCCACTCTACCTTCAGCATATGCTGGTACATTTCCCATTCCCTATAGGAAAGTTTCTTACACGATTCCCCACTCTACCTCCACGCTAATGCGAGTACATTTCCCATCACCTCCGGATAACCCGGACGAGACGACGCAAAAAAAAAAACCGTGCGTTAAGTTGGGGGCAATTTTTCAGTCGTATTAATAATCTTAGGCGAATGTGATTTGTCCCTTGTGTTCACAAGCTACATTCTCAGTATTTGATCTTTCAACTCGAATCTATATATTTATCACTTAATTTAATTAGAACACTGATTGGATTATTTTAATCCTTTTAACACTTATTAATCCCTAATCGATCAACAACCTTACGAAATATTATTATCTTTAGTCTACATAAAATATTAAAAATTTTACTCTACCTCCAAGGAATACAAGGAAGGTTATTTTTATTTCCATTTCTTCACTCATTCTTTTAAATAACTTTTAGGTTAATGTTCATGTTATCTGCGTCTAACTTTTTATTATCATTTTCATCTATTTGAGGTATTTAACTTGCACTTTCTAGCGCGAATGATTATATCAGAACAAGACTTATAAACTAGGTAACTTAAATCTAGAGCAGACACAACATCCAACCCCCGGCCGTTAATTGATTGCTGTGAAAAGGTATAAACACACATTTCACAAATGATAAATTTTTCTTCAATCCCAGTAATCGAGCCCGGGACCCTTAGCTAAGTATACAAACACTTCAGATTGATTTAAGGTGTCGAGCTCATTTTATTACTGATATCTATTAATTAACACTAGTCATATGGTATAACAGTGTTATTGCTGACCGCAAAAAAATAGGTTTGTATTTTTTTAAAGGCTCTTAAGTGGGATAACTATGATGCAGAAATTCACATATTTACACTCGTTTTTATGGGGATGAGATAGTTATATATTAGAAGAAATGTACCATCATTGGCGTGAGTGGATAATGGATAACCATTTAGGATAAACCCCCAACAAATGTACCTGGCCAAGATTAGAACCCCAGCCTACCCATCCCAAAGTCACCAGCCAACCAATTATACATAAGCCTATACAAGTTTTAGATATATTATAATCTTGTAAGCAAAGTAAATATGGCACTAATACACTCACTCGTTTACTTTTTTTTGCCATATACAAAATTCCACTTTGGTAAGCTACTTTTTATATTATAACTAGCAGGAATACCCGGCTTTGGTTGGGGTAACCACGCAATGCATTGCGTGGCTACCGCGGGAAACACTTTGCTTCAAACCGAAGAAAAACTCTTTTCATTTTATTTCTTCTGCTACAATTTTTAATCCATTTTAGAAAATCCAAACAAAATTGTAAAATTCCTGCTTCGAGATGCACATGTTCGCGTACAAGGGCTACGAATTTTTAATGGATATCATGCAACGCTCATGAGTTATGACAGACAGACACACAAACTCTTCATTTTACTAATATAGATTAAAGGTTAAAAGTATCACAGTTCAGTCATTTAAAGGGCCTTTACATTTTTAAATATAAAATCAAATGATTAAGTGCCGATGTTTTTGTCTAGTATTTCAAATGTTTAAAAAAATAGGATGCAGGAAATTCCATCCATAATACGTATATCGTATACTAATAAAAAGTGTAGTCAACGCTAATTTCAAGCGAGTTCGTTAACTACGCACAAAATATCCCTAACTAATTTATCAGTCCATCAAACTGTCATGAAATTTAGATAAAATAGTTCAAGATAAGATAGAGTTTTTAAGAAAGTTACGAATCTTTAAACTGTTAAGACCCAGGTTTCGTGAATGTACTCGATAACTGCCGTTTCCACACGTCAAAACATTCATCTTGGGCTAATTTAAGAAAAGTTGTAAAATTACACCTGGCTACGCGAATTAAACCAGAAACCCTTGGTTTAGCGAACCAATGTTCCAACACAGAGATTTTCTGGGCTCATTTCATGACGGGAAGAAGCCTGGACAGCTCAATGGTAGAAAATTGGCGTGCTAAGTCACGATTCCCGGGTTTGATTCCCATATTAAGGTGTATTTTAATTTAATACTGACACCTAAGAGTGCCGGGTTCAACTCCTGGTATAACAGAAAAATGTATAATTGGTGAAATGTCATTTTCCTCTTTCACAGTGATGAATTAAGGTATGGGGCTGGATGTTGTGTCTGGTCTAGATTTTAAGTTATTCATATTAGTTGTGTGCTTATATAATCAGTCTGTTCAAAATATACACGTTAAATACTTTAAAATAATAATAATAATTGAAATAGCCCTTTAAATTTGTTCAGAAATATTGTCCTAGTTTAAAAAACTTCCGATAGGGGCCTATTAAGATTTTACTCAGGTTGAAAATATTATATTAAAATTATGACTGATGACTTGTGAATTTCAGAGGGTCGGTTATTTTTATTTTAAAAATACGAAATTTTGGATGGTAAGATTGTTGAGTTTGCCGGGTGTTCAGTCAGGAATAAGCGTGTTTCCTAGGATTGTAACCAGAAATGTATCTTTGGGGGCTCGTGATAAAGTTTTCCTCCCCACTCCGGACCAGCCAATAAGAGATCGCAAGGATTTTTTTTAACATTAAATCTCTCTCCAAGCCATTTACTTTTTTTTTCTAACATGATTGGGGTTGAAGGTAGTATGAATTCTATAAACTAATTATGGCCCCTCTAGTCTTGTGGTAAGAGTTCCTGGATACAGATCCAGAGGTCTTGGGTTTAATACCCGGTACTTCCAGATTTTTCTGTGAAGTATTGGGTCTGAAACTGGGTCAAACTCATCCCCAAGAGGACAAATGAGGAGCTACTTGAATTAGGTAACGGCTCCGGTCTGGAAAACTGACTGAGGGTCGTTGTGATGACCACATTACACCCTGTATCATCAAATGTTGGCACTATATTCACCAACATGCGGCGGCCACTAATTGGTATAACTTGCTTGCAGGCTGGAGCCATGGAGTTTATGTAAACTCTAATAAGTTACTTGTCTTGGCAAAAATGTATTAACTCCACGCCCTTCCCATTACGATGTTATCTTTGTGACAAGTTATGTTTGCAGTTTATATCATAATTAATTACGGTCAAAGCTTTTTATTTAATACAGCAGCTGTTTACTATTTTATTTCATAAAAATACAAATTTCAGCAGATTAAAACCAGAAGGTTGTCGTGAATTTACGATTGTAAAGTCATAAAAAAGTAGAACTTGTTGTGTAAACAACAACTTTGTCTAGATACTAGTAAGTACTGGTAATTGACAGTTTTAAACTAGGTGTAGCCTTTTAGAATCTTTAACGGTTTGGTATTTTGTTAAATCCTTTAAAAACTGAACCAGTAGGTGACAGATCAGACACAGCTGCACATAATGGAGTATTTATAACAATTGAATACAGACAGAGTCCTTCTCCAAGAGTGTGAATGTTGAGAGAAATATCCTTACTATCAATGACGTTATATTATTAGATAGTGAATAGTGAGAAAAAGGAAGGAAGAAGGGATTTTATTTTAAATAAAACAAGAGAAAAGAATGAGCGAAGAGGATAGGATTAAATGGGGAAGAGTATTAGTTTTTATTGAGATAAAGGAGAATGAATTAGTTAAGGACGTTGATTTAAATTAGGAAAAAGGAGATAATGAATGAGTTAGGGCATTAATTTAATCAAGGGGAAAAGATATAGTGAATGGGGCAGGACATTGATTTTATTGAGCTAACTGGAGATCATGAGTGGGGGAAATCATTAGTCTTAAAATGAGTGAAGAGAAGATAATAAATTAGAGAAGATCATTAATTTTAGTTGAGTAAAGAGCAGAGAATATTGGAGGGAAGAGGATTAGCGGGATGGAAGTGAACAGGGATAAAGACCAAAAACATGATACATATTGTTAATAGTATAAATTTGGCTTTAGAGTATAAATAACTTATTTTAATTTCAAGTTAAGTATAGGTTATTGACCCCACATTCTAAATAGTTCGTTGAGTTTATTTAAGAAGCTTTAACTAATGTTTCAGAATATTTAACTTATTTTAAGCACCACGTCCTATCTATTTAGGCTAAACGCATATGAGACCTACTAATATTGCGCTGATGAGTAGGGCATGAGGAAGATTGAATTTAGAGGCAGACTATTAATAGCTCAAGACAAACATGTCTACCTCTGCTAGATTGGAACCCGCGAGCAATCTACCCCAAGATCAATGATTATCAATAATTAAACGAACTAATAATGTGAATATAATTTTAATATTTTATTGTTGTCATTATGGCAACATTGGTTTCCAGTTTTGAAAAAAAATAACCACCTTCCAATAAAAATAAGACTGTGCACTAACGAGGTGGAATGAGGAAGATAAGATTGAAAGAAAATGTACTCAGAATTGTCATGAGGAGAGAGAGTGGGCAACTATTTAGTAAAACGCACACCACGAACACACTTGGTCTAGATTTGAAAACAAACGCCTCCATCTTTTAAAAGGTAGGTAATAAGGAAAGAAGTAGGCCTACTGATATCTACCTGAAGGAAAGGTTTAAAAAAACACATTTTTTTATGAGAAACATTACACTTAATAATCAAAGGACATAAGACGAAGAAGGTGCCACCAGAATTCACCTTAAGAGGCTCTTGAAATAGTATTACTGAAAAAGAAGCGCCTCGTTGTATCAGTTAGGGGGATCGAGTCAGACTCCCATATCAGGAGTACAATCGTGTCGGAAATATAGCCTATAATCATTCAAGGCGCAGTTTAGAAGAAAGTGGATTCCGGCCATCTAGAATAGAGCCAGGTATACTAATCACCTAACAGAGAGACAACCCATTCTCAAGTGTCGGCCATACTAACCAGGGGACAATAGCCATCGAGGGACACAACATCCTCAAGTGTCAGCCATACCAACCCGGAACAATATCCATCGAGGGACACAACATCCTCATGTGTCAACCATACTAACCAGGGGACAATAACCATTGAGGGACACAACACCCTCAAGTGTCAGCCATACTAACTAGGGGACAATAGCCATACGAGGGACACAACATCCTCATGTGTCAGCCATACTAACCCGGGGACAATAGCCATTGAGGGACACAACATCCTCATGTGTCAGCCATACTAACCCGGGGACAATAGCCATCGAGGGACACAACACCCTCATGTGTCAGCCATACTAACCCGGGGACAATAGCCATCGAGGAACACAACCTCCTCATGTGTCAGCCATAAAGATCGTGTAATATAAGGGCGATAAAATAACAGAGACTTTCACGTCCAAAGTAGGTCATATGTATATTATATTAATTACTGTTCCGACATGTTGCGAAACATGGAACAACAACCGTGACAGACAAACAATTGTAGGATGCGACGCGCCAATGTGACATTCGCGGCGGCATTCCTGAGAGAGAAAAGAATGGTCCTTTGGAAAGTTAAAGTAGTGTACTGTTAAGTCATTAGACACTTTATTTAGGGTTGCGCAGAAAGGGAAGATCATGTGCGCTAAGTATATCTTGGGCTCTTGTTTTCATAGATGGTGAGATAGGGGTTTAAATTCCGACGAGATGTTAAAGGTTTTTTTTTCTTTAAATTACTACCCATTCATCTACAATTCATCTAAAGTCCATCCTACCCACTCCTACCTCATGTATAACAGCTCACAGTTTTGTTAGGGGGTCATGACTTAGGCCATGGATAAGTAAAGTCTGTTCAACGTAGGAATTTGTTTCTGAAAGGCTTTTTCCCTACCAGAAATATATTATATAGTATGATATTGGTAGGAAAAAAGACCTTTCAGAGAGTAATTCCTACCGTGAATGGAATATAATTAGAGTCGGCGTATCATTAAAGTAGCTGCCTTGCTCAGCGAGAAAGTATCAATCGCTATCGGGTCACACGGCTTAAAATACAATGGTCTGTTTAATTTTCTGGAACTACTATATTATGTCTAGCCTTATAAACCCTTTCACCCTTCACCTAGAACCACCTTCTTCCCTGTCAATATGAAATAGGGGAAAGAGAAATACGAAACTTTTTATCTTAAAGTAAAGAGGAAAGCTCGCTGTTCGTTTTCAAATATATTAAAATTTTCTGTTGGGATTCTATTGAATATGGCGGCATTTGTCAGAGGAAGGCTAAATATAGAGACATTTTTCATCAAACCAAGTCTCAAAGCTCCAAAAACGTGATTAAAAATTGGTTGAAAGTGATCTAAGGTCACATTTTGTTATATCAATAAAATTAATACTACAGGGTTGTTAAGGAAAAAAAGCGTTCTGTTGTAATCTTAAAGACTTTAATTAATTGGCTTGAACCATATTTTGAAATAACGCATAGTAGAATTAACTATTGCTTTATGGCTGAAGGTCCGCGCAGCAATTTCTCGCTTAGCGAGTGGGCTCCCTGACCATTCTTCCAAACGATGCTGGTGCCACATCTATCAAGTATGTCCGCGTCAAGTGATGTGTCACTTCTGATTAATTGTGTCAATTTTGACAGCTGTGAGATACACCTTTTGATAGGATAAAGATTAGATAAGTACCCTTCGTAGATGTTGAATGTTAAACATTTATTTGTTTCTATTTTTCTCTACATTTTTAACAACTTGGCCCCAACACTCATCAATACTCTAGGAAAAATAAAAATATGAAATTCATCTTGGATAAAAACAACTTACAATATTTTATTCAAACAATGAAATGTGGTTTTTTTTAATTGTATGCGATATAGTGTATACTAGCAATTCCGCACGACGTTTTACCCGTGACCCAACAAAAAATTCTTAAAAATAACCTAATTAAAAAGCTAATTAAAATTTTAAAACCCAACTTTGAGGTGCATGCGGCCCCCCTTACATCCACCTATGTTAAAAATTTCAGATGCGTGCCGTAGATTTGGCTGGGCATCGCACACAAACACTTATTTTTATTTGTATAGAAGATTAATGTTTGGTATAGATCATGTACCATTCAAGTAAATAATTCAAGTGCGCTTTAAAATGGCACCTAGACACGAGAAACTAATAACACTTTATAAAAAGAATCACTAATCACAACTTAGATTGTTTTAAAGTTAAAATAGGGGGGAAACAAGCACTGCACTTTTTGATGCGATTTCTGGTTCGCGTACCTTTGTAGTTTCCTGATTAATCAGCCTTTAGCTAGGCTCATATCCAGACACAGCCATAAATTACTCTCTTAATTGTTGCCTGAGCACTTTACTACCCATAAATCAACTACCCCAGTTTAAAGAACAGCACATGGGACACCTTACCCGCAGATCAATTGCTTAAAGCCTTAAGTTTTAACCAGAACTGACAATGTGGAAACTCAAATATATATTAAAGTGACTATTAAGTGACATTATCGGGTTTTTTTATTCTAAAATCATTGGCAAGAGCCGGAAAAGATAGACGACACATAACTGGTACATAATATACAGTAGCCCCATGGCTTCTTTGGTGCTGACTGACAGCTCACAGCTGACAGCTAAAAGCTTTGAAAAGTTACCAGACCAAATTATGTATCCCTATTCCGAAACATGTGCTCTGCAAAAACATGTGTTTAGCAGCTGTCACTTCTGACAGTCAAAATGTAGGTATATACCTAAATGTTGACTGTCAGAAGTCAGCTGTGAGCTGCCAGTCAGCACCAAAGAATCCATGGGGCTGCTGTGCCTTATGGTTGGGCCTATGTGGTTTTATATTCGTGTTATCTGACAGAGTCAAATTAAGTTTATAAGATATACCGTAGCTTTTTATTAACTATTTTGGCATGTGTCACTAAGATATTGAAAACTTGTTATAAACTTATTCTCTAATTCCTTATATAAGGCGTTCTTACGTACAGTGTGTTTCAAGGTCAACTCTATTAATATTATTTTTTGCTTTACGCTTTCCTAAAGTAATTAATGATTATTATGGACTTGGTACCAACTACGCTAATGTGTTTGGATGAAGAAGGATGAATTTAAAGAACATGTCCCCACATTTGCGTGGTGGGAGAGTGGGAAAACCATTCAGGTTAAAGACCTCAGTACACCCGACAGGGATACGAGCCCCAATATTCGCATCATCGGCAGTCCAGTTTATTGCGAAAGTGACACCTTGTGAGGGCTTAAACTAGCGGTTCCCAAACTGTGGTACGAAAATAAAATAGGAATCACACACTTTGAGAGCAGGAAAAGTGGAGGGTATACAACACCAGCCAGAGGTTGATCCCCGGCCTCCCAGATCAATTGGCTAATCAAGCGCATTGAGCAGTTAAAACTTAGTATAGATTTTCTTTTTTTTCCCCCACCATATTGTGTGTAAATAATCAAATTGATGATAAATCAAGCCAGTCGAATTACAAATATATTTTGTTAAATCAATTACAAACAACTAATATATATTATTTTTTTTAATGGGCTGAGTTGCACGGGTAATGTGGCAGATTCGTAATCCAGCAGACAAGTTTTTAAATCCAATCGTGTGCGATGATCCTCCCCCTTCATACTGTTTTCGACCAAACCTTCACCCAAGCTAGTGCATTTTAATACAATCCATTAGGTACACTTGAGCAGTTTCATCGGGTTGGTAAACCAAAACTGTGGGCACAGACCAGTACCCGGCGTTTATTTAGGGGTAGTATGGGAGGGTATTTGCCGTGGCTTGTGCTTAAGTCTCCCAAAAGAATGTCGAAGAATCTTTGTCAACATTAAATTTATCTTGGTACTATTTAAAAGTGTTTTAAAACAACATTAGATCTTTACAAGGTGTGATTTTTTTTATCTTATAAAAAACTCCAATAAGATTTAGGAAGAATACAAAAAAAAATTCAGTGGTCGAATGGTCTAAGCGTGCGTCACTATCTCAATATTGGACTGGGTTCAAATTCCGGGTGGATTTTTGCCTAAATGGTTTTTCACTTTCACTCACAGAAAAATAAGACCCGATGCTAACAAAAATAGAACTTTAAGGGGGTAGTGTGGTATTTCATTGAGGTACCAAAACACTCCCCTACGCCCCCCCCCCTCTTTTTACCAGTATGGCCTGGTCTGGGTAGGCTATAAAAAGACAGTTTGTACCTAATTAAAAACAATGATTAAAACATCCAATACTTACGTCTTCTGACGGGAAATCGTAACACTCTGCTATTTTCTGATAGAGTTCCCGAACGTTCGAAAACCCGGATATTAACCCTGTGGGGCTGCCCTGAGCCTGTTGACAGTGGAAAACCAATTTCGGACGTCCGATAGAAGAGTCTCCACCCGTCGAGTCCGACGAAGAGTTCGTTTTATTTGTTACATTTTGTTTCGTAGTTTCACTGGAGTCACCGTTCTGATGATTTGCGTCCGCTGCTTCTTTCTTACCGGGTTTTTTGGTAAAAAGGGGCATTTTGAATCCTGGGGGGGGAAGAGAGATAAGTTCGCGTATGGAACTAATGAATCAGCACTCGCGTTGCGTTTAACGTAAAACATACATCAGAACACTTTTCGCTGGACTAAACAATTAACATGACGAACGCTGTTCAATTATCACTATTCTCGGGCTCCACTGAAATCATAAATTAACACAGATAACACTATCTCTAGTAATTGAAGCGTTATCACGCTGATGACGGCACGAATACCTTCATACTTCTTGATTAAGAAGAAGAGAAATAAAACCGCACTCCAAAGTTCAACTCCACGTAAGCTAGTTTTTATAGACGCAATAACTTGATCGAGCACCTTTCGGCTCTCTCTCGACTATTTGTATATGTGCAGGTGTCTTGTTGCTTGCTCCCTTCAAGCTACGAGTACGAGGTAGCAGACGATTTCTAGTAGTGCACCGCCTGGTTGATAGAGTGCAGCAGTGTCGGGGAATTGTTAAACAGCTTCAACGCTTCCTATTGTGATACTTGGATACTTAATACTTGTATAAAAAAAATCAATATTTTTATAGTTATTTTTATTGTTTGTTTGGTGTGCCTGTAAATTTCGTAGTATTGAAGTGTCAGATACACCATTTAAACTTTCTATTTTTTTTTATCTCATCGGGTAATGTGTACTATTTTTATATAAATAAGTCCAAACCCTTCCTTTCACCGTATATGTTGACTATAGAGGAGCCAATGACAGCTATATTTTTTTAATCCGATCGTGTGATTTAACTCTCTTTAAGTAAGTAATTCTGAGCTCTTCCTTTTACAAAGAAGAGTTTTAAATGAATAAAACTAAAATTGTAAAGTTGTTTAGATTGTTTCTTAGGTGTTGCTGGCAAATTCGAAGTATTGAATAAACCATTTAAATTTTATAATTTTTATTTGATTGGGTCATGCATGTGAACTATTTTTACGTAAATAAGTCCAAGCCCTTCCTTTTACCATTATGTCGACTCTTGAAAAGCCAGTGACAGCTAAAAAAAAAATTCAGATAATGTCATGTAAATTCTATTTAAGTAGCTAATCATATTTATAGTTATTTAGATTGTTTTTGAGGTGTCTGAAAATTTTGTAGTATTGAAATGACAGATACACCATTTAAATTTTATATTTTTTATCTGATTGGGTCATGTGAATAATTTTAGTCCAAATAAGTCTGAGTTCTTCCTTTTATCATATATTTCGATTATAGAAGAGCCAGTGACAGTTAATTTGGATTTCCGATCGTGTCTTGTTAACTCTATCTAAGTAGGTAATACAAATCCCCTTCTTTTACCTGGGGGAGTTTTATATAAACAATTGATATTTTCGCAGTTATTTTGATTGTATATCACATTATAGTTTCTCTTAACTATCATTTCTAGTGTTTAATTTTTTTAATTCACAATTTTATAACATAATATTTTTATACAATAATATGAAATAACATTGGTTTCCTCTGACTTGAATATGGTGAAAAATCACTTAAACATATCGTGGTCATAGAAGAAAAGTATATAAAATAAGGAGAAGGGAATAAAAAATATATATAACCTTGCTATAAATTATTATAACTCCTTACCAAATAAACATGAACATTATTTAAAATATTGATGCTTCCCAAGCAAATAAGTACTTTGAATATCTTAATATCAAAGTGAAATAGGGTAAAACCAATGCAAACTTGTGGTTCAGACACCAATGTATCGAAAATCAAAAAATACCGAATTATTCAAAATTAAATTTCAAAAACAACTACAAAATATTAACTAAATTTAACCATTCAATACAAAAAGACTAAAGTTAAGGAATAAATTAGATTTTTACATAAGGAAAAACAACACTTAAACTACCAAGCTTATCTTTTACAGCTTGAGCTTTGTAATTCATTACATCATCACATGGGTAAAAACTTTCAATTCATACTGAAGAGAAAATTAGTGAGATCTTACATAAAAAATCTAACACTTGAACATAAAACTAATAATCTCATCAAAACACAGGAACCTACCAAACAAATAACTAATAAACAAACACATAAATTCCATTGACTTCCAATGAAGAAAATCTCTTACTCAAGGGTTACAAATTTAACCGCCACACACTATCTTTAACCCCCAAAATGCATTATTTCCTCTTCGATTACGATTACGATTTAAAATATCAAACACTTCACTTAATCGCCGATAAACTTCAAAAATTATCCAAAATAATTCCAACAAGACAAATAATATTCAAGACCTCAAAACTAAATTTCGAGAAAAGAAAATAATTAACGTAAAAGCTGACAAAGGCCATACCATAGTCCTCATTCACGAAGATGACTATATATCAAATATTCCAACATTTCATGCACAATAATGATATCATTGAAATTTAAAAAAAAAATCTTTAAAACCAATACCTCTAGTAATTGATCAAAAAATTTCAAACTTGTAATGATCCTATTTTATTGAATTGATTTCTAGTGCATTTAAATTTAGGTTGTGTATATTACATTTAGTCTACTGTACTGTTTTTGTTTCATTTCCGTACACATGCAAGCAGTCGACAATGAAGAACGTTCAGTTTGCTTGTTTACAGCACTAGCAATAATCAAAGAAAAAAAAACCTCTCATTATAGGTGCTAGAAAGAGATATGCTTCATTTATAAATTATATTGTTTTTATGTTCTTTTTCTAGAAGTAGATTTATTTGTGTCCATAAAAGCTTAGTAGCTCCCGGGCACAATTTGAGTTTGAAGCCTTATAGTTAGTTTTTGTTTTTGCTTTTACCAGACAAAGTTGTTAACTGTCGATTCGGGCTAAGACGAGTGTGTGCCGATATGGCAAATTCATTATGATCTATATATAAAGTGAATCAACTTTTAAGCATGTATTTTTTTAGACTATTAAACAAAAATGAGTCTGTAATTTCTAAGTAAAAATTATATCAAATAACAGAATAAAATGTGTTTACATTATAAAATATTTAAATCGCATTTTGCAGGTACATGTTTAAGATAACGTATCGCAACAAACGTATTAATATGAACCCCATGGCACCACATTTTACATCTTTACCTAAAATTAATAATCAAAATATTCCAATAAGACCCCTAGTAAATTACTAGGATGCTCCTGCTTACAAGTTAGGCCAAAAAATAACCACAAGTTTCCAATTCATATAATATCAAAAACTCCTTTGATCTTACGGACAAACTAAAAACAATTTCTCTAAATTCAAAATCCAAATTCATCTTTATAGACATCACCAACTTATACACCAATGTGTCCGTTAATGAAATCATCAATATTGTAAAAGCTACATTAATAGACAAAACTGTCTCTAAAAATATATCGATCAAGTTATAAAGTCAGAATTATTTTCAATTAAATAATAAATTATACTCTCAGAAAGATGGCCTTGCAATGAGTTCAACAATTTCCTGTTTAACGTCTTAAATATTTATGTAAACTTATAACTCTAAAATTATCAAACATTTAAGCAAAAACATAAACAACAATTCTATTGTAGATATGTCGACAACATCCTTATAATTTATGACAATATTCTTGCTAATATTATCTTCAACAGCAATAAAATTTTAAACTATCTCCATCCCAAACTAAAAGTCACAATTGAACACGAACCAAATAATATCATTAACTACCTGAATTTAAATATAATGAAAAATAAAAACTACCAATTTGAATACAAAATTTATAGAAAACTCACCCATACTGATTGTATTATTCACAATAACTCCAAACATCCTTTATCTCACAAATTGGCATCATTCGATAACCGTATTTATAGATTGATTAATATCCCGCTTTCCAAGAAGAATTTTAAAACAGAATTGAACATCATTAAACAAATAGCAACAGCCAATGGATATTCCCACTCAGCAATATACAAAATTTTACAAAAAACAAAAATCTCAAATGACCAAGAAAGATAGCCTCACGAGTTTTCCAACTAATCCTACCCTAACAAAATGGATAAAATATAATTACATAGGCAAATAATCCAACAGAATTGCAAATGTTTTCAAAAGACAAAATTTCAGTTTCTTTTGGCATCAACAACTCATTAAAAAACCTTTTAACAATTCTAATCTCAGCTCCACAAATCAATTTTACAAAAAGTGATATCTACATATTGACATGTGAATATAACGCTGTATACATTGGCTAGATTTCAGGGAACCTTTCAACTCGATACGATGAACACATTAGTGATTTTAAATACGATAAATGTAAATCAGAATTCGCCGAACATCTAAAACTTTCCAGACATCAACCAACACCAATCAATAAATGTATTAAACTATTACAATCCTGGTCTAAGGGTCTCAAAATGGACATAATTGAAAATCTACATATTCACAGAGCCATTCTGAACGACAATATTTTGAATGAGTAAACACATTTTGAAAACCAGTCCTATTGACACAATTAAAAAGCTACCTCAACACGTCAAAATAAAAGTCCCTGTTCAAACAACACTTGCTAGACTTCCGTCCCAACTTAAATCAATTTGAGCCATACTTATGAGGAATAACACCATAAATTCACCTGTCTCATCTTATAATAATATCACAATAATATATATATATATATACACTCATAGTACAAATCAGATTAGCAACACTATCCATTTTATCAATTGTTTAATTTTATTTCTTCATATTGGTAGCTTTATATATATTGTTGATCATCTGCCTAGATAAAATTTTCACAAACATTTCAATAGTATGAAGTAAAATCAATCAGCTTTAATACAAATAAAGTATTTATAAGCTTGTTAGTTTAAATGATTATCTATTTAATATTTCGTGCATCACATTATAGTTTCCCTTAACTATTTCCATTTCTAATGTTTAATTTTTTTAATTCTCAATTTTATAACATATTTTTATACAATAATTTGAAATAACATTTAATTTCTTCAGACTTGAAGATGGTGAAAAATCACCGAAACAGGTCATCGTCATAGATAAAAGTATTTAAAATAAGGAGAAAGAGGGGGGGGGGGCGGAAGAGGATATAACCTTACTATCAAATGTAACATAGTTTTTAGCTAACGTGTTTCATTATAGTAATCGAACTTTCAACATAATATGGATTCTGAAAGCAATATACCAAATATGAACCAACTTTTTACCATCCCATTTTCACCAAATATCTTATTAAGGACTTTGTTTTCAGACACCCTAAATTTATTTTTGCCGTGTACGATAAGAGATCATGTTTCACTACCATATAGAACAGAGATTCACAACCTTTTAACACCTAAGGGTCACTTTTACTTTAGACTGATTGATGGCGGGCCACGTGACAACTAACTGGGGAAGGGGCCCCACTGTCCCTCAAGCTCTCCCTCCCACTTCGACAACCACCTACCTAACTGTTCCTCCTTACCCTAATTTTACCAAGAGGCCTAAAATTATATTGGAAGATAATGCTTGAAAAATGTAGGCCTACTTATGGGACATATAAAATACTTATACAGCTACTCTTAAACTAGCTCCAGTAGGGTATTTATTTTTAAAAAAAAGCCATTCCTCATAAATCGTTTTGAGGTCAGAGAGAAGCATTAGCTATTAGATTCCAAAATTTCAATTTGTAAAGGAACACTTTTAAAAAACAAACACATCCACTAAAATTATTTATTTGAAAGAACACACATCTTTCCTAAATAGAGAACATAAATAGGTCGCCAGTACTGTTTACTGATAATAAGCCTAGTGAGAGACTTGACACTTTTTTCCCCCCCTCAATATCAGATTCAAATTCACACATTTCCCTCAATGTTCATCAGTCAGGCGGGAAGCAACTCTTGATTTGATCTGTTTTATCAAAGAAAATTACTATTCACATGCATGTAGGTGCTTCCGATTAATGTTGCCGTTCTTTGAACATTATTGTTCAATGCTTTCATTCCCTTAGGCAAGTGATTTTTATGAAAATCCAATAGAGAAACTTAAGATAATTTTGCCTTCAATATTTCAGTTACATTGAAGATTGATTAACTCTGTCAAATGATAGGCTTTTCACACTAATTTCTAGATCATCTTATTCAATCTATGCTTTCTGTGTGACCATATACTCAATCTTTTCAGAATTTACTTCCAAAACTATTTTATTACTAGTTTCTAATAAAATTTCTGCATTTCTTGTGACAGCCTAACAAAGCTAAATCATCAGTGTATCCTAATAGTTGTACTGTACCGTTTAATGTCAAACCCTCCCTACTTTCTAGCACTACCCTAATAGCACACTCTTAAGGCTTTATTAAAGAACATCTCGTAACTACGTTTTTCAAACACGTTATATTTAATATAATTATTTTACTTATGCTCTTATTCTACTTTATATTTAACTCCTTTTTTCAAACTGTATTAATTGTTTATACTTAGCTTATTATTTTTAATTAAGCCAACTTTCATTCTAATTGTTATTACCATATTACACCTATTGTTTTGTTAGATTCTTGACTTGCAGGTTTATTTATAAATATTGTCAACCATATATTTGTAATTCATTTTACTAGCCCCCTTTGACTCATATTATTTTATATGTTTTTATTTAACCTATGATTCTTATTGTAAAATGATTTTAACGCATTAATTTCACTTTCCTTTAATTTAACTTTTTTAGCCTTTTCTTTCTCATTAATCTTTATTATCAATCACTATCTAAGTCTTTAGTTTTAATCTTTATTAAAGAGTAATGGGGAAAGTGCATCTGCTCGTTTCAACCAATCATGAATTTTGAAAGAATCTGATAAGTGATATCTAACTCGTACTTTGACGCACGTATGTCAAACATCTCAACTAGCTTGACAAGTTTTTTTTTGTGTATCCCAAACTTAACAAAAATTTAAAAATAAAACATTTATTTTAACTGAATCATAGGTCTTTTTAAAATCTATGTATAGCTGATGAACCATCATGTTGTATTCTGGCTTTTTTTCTGTGCATGCAAACTGTTGGTGTGTTTCCTCCTAAGATTTCAACTTTAAACTTAACTTAAAGGACAAATTACTTGCACTTATTTTATTACAAAAGATGTTTTATTTAAAATTGGTTTCCCCCTATACCTTCAACAAGATTAGAAATGGGATAGCTCTGTATGCTATTTAACAAAATAAGTAAAATTCCATAAATATAAAAATGACACCAGGACATAGGAATCAAACCTAGGACCTCTGGCTTAATATGTCAATGCTCTTTACCACTATCCAGGAATCGTACCTTGCCCAGGGTCATTGCTCATGGGCTTAAGGAGAATTATATTTGGTGGAGGGGGGAAAGTTTATAACATGTTATAAACTTATGCCTGGGTGGTAAGAAAAATCTAAAAATGTGTTTAACATATTTGTGTAAAGAGGCTGTGGCTGGAAAAACTATAAGAGCAGCAGCATTGCAAAATACACTTGGTCCATGAGTTTGGCCTGCCTGCCTCAAACCATTTGACCACTAAAGTAGGGAAAGAAGATTTTTTAAAATACTACTTTAAAGTGATATCTCAACAAATGTATTACTGTTTATTTTTTGTTTGATTAATAAAATTTGTGAACACAGTTTTAAGTTTGTTTGGCCTGTTCTTTTACAAGTTTAAAAAAAAAGTTTTGGGTTCCCTCATTACAAAAATTAATACGAGTTTAACCAAAAATAAAGGTCTATAGGCCTAATTGGAAGAAAAATTCCATTTCTTATCATATTATTTTGTATAAATAGTTTTCTATATATTGCAAATTTAATTCCCCTAGCTTTACTTGAAAATGAAGGGCTATGGTATAAATAATGGTATCTAAAATTTTGCATTTTCATGTTGTATCAACTTTAATGAAAATATATAATAAAATATCATTCTAGGAGTCAACTTCTGCCAAACCATTCTAAATTCAACATGATAATTCAAAATGTTAGGTACCATTATTTACACCAGAGCCCTTCTAATCTTAAATAGCAAAAGTAAACACACCTCGATTTGAATATACCGCCAGAACAGTTGTTAGTTAGGGAAAGAGACACTTAGCGCTACTTGTTATGGTTCAGCAATAGACCACTGAGAGCGCCTTCTATATTAAACTGTCTTTTCTATGGCTAGCACACTGGATTTCAAGTGTGAGCTAGTGTCTGGTGATACGGGCTTTAGCTCCAGTGATCTCTATATTTAGTATACTGGATGGACATAAACACACCCTTTGCAATGGACCAAATCATGACGCTAAAGTTTTTCATCTGCTTGCTTGCTAAGGGACAGATTTAACGGTTTCTGTCAATGTTCTTATGCAAAAACGTGTGTCTGGTGAATAAAAGGTTTTTTTAATAGTGAATAATCATACCCCACTTGACTGAAGACACATTTAAATTAAAGGATATACAATTCAGTTTTAAAGGTAAAATTGTACAAATAAGAATAAAATCTTTGATATATTAAAATATGTAATTAATGCCCAAGTTGTTTACAATCTGCTAAAGCTACAATATATTTAAAATTGGTTATTGGTTTATATACTAGTTTCAAAAACAATATTATATTTAAAGTTCTATAACTAAAATGGAAATAATGTAGCTTCAAACTTAATTATATTCGTTTGAATGACAAACTTTGTTTAGTAGTTTAACATTCATATTATTATTTGGGTTATATGGCTGTATAAAGTATTACTATACTAAAATATTTTAATGTTAGATCCTAGTTAGTATAGCCTATTGCTTTCAGAAGCCATATTATATTTAATGTTCGAAAACTATAGTGAATTAGGGTCGCTAAAAACTGATTAATTTTGTTCAAATGACAAACTTTGTGTAGAAGTCTTATGTTCGAACGATAATTTAGCTTATAGTCTTGTAGTAATTATTACTATCTTAGCCTAAATTGACTTAGTCAAAGAAACAAGTGAAGAATGTTGAACCTAAGTTATGCTCTTCAAACCTTTTATTGGCCCATTTATTTGGATTAACTAATCATATATTGATATACATCATATGTTCATAAAATTAGCGAACGTTAAGGAAATGCCATAGTGCCTTGTATGTGTAAGAGAGAAAGGAATATCCGAAGTTTCTTTCTATCCTGCACAATTGTGTGCATATAACAGCTCGAAAATTTTAGCTGCAGATGTCTATCGACTGGCACAGCCAGGATTCATTTTGGGGGGTGGGGGGTTAATTTCACTGAACAAATAAGCAGGGTCCATTGGTTTTTCCCACGGGGAAATTTAAGTACTGCAAAATGTAAATGTATCAAAACAAATATAATAATATCCAAAATAATTTAGAATTTATAAAAATGGTCATGATTCTATAATTATTATGACTATTAAGTTTTTATGTATGCATACTGCTAGAATATTCAAACATCCAAGTTTCAATAAATTTTCATTTTGTAAATTCGATTTATAAAATGATTTTATGAGTTAAAATCTGAAAATTTAAATATCAACTTGCACTAACTCTTCACTCACAAAATCACTTTGAACTAATTCACTTTAGTCTTATGTTAATTTTCCTTGGCTTAATAGAAAGTTCATTGGGAACTCCATCCTCCCCATGTGGAAAGATCATATCTGATCAGAACTGGTCCATATCTGGGCTAGATATGCCCAGAACTGGACCAGATCTAGAGCAAACTGGCATTCCCAGATCTGGCCAATTCCAGCATTTTCCCACATGGGTCCGTAACTGACACCTCTGGATGTATTTACATGAAGCTCATTAAGTCTTTGTTCATTTGTAGAGTTCCTCATGTAACATCTCAACAGCTTTAGGGACGAAAAAGAGGAATGTGAGTATCGTGGTCTGGGGGGGGTTCAACTCTTAACCCCCCACCCTTGGCTGAGCCAGTGTGTCCATCCATTTATATCATAGCAGTGATATATATAAAAAAATATATATATATTATACTGGATGGACATAAACATACGCATTGCCAAGGACCAATACGTAATGCTCAAGTCGTCTGCTTCATTGTGGGGGTAAAGTTATACCATACGGCTACCATACTAGTTGTGAGGATAGAACATGCGCTATTTTCGTACTAGTTCGTGTAATTAGACCAATCGATGCCCGCTCAGACTATGTGTAGAGTAAATAATAGAATTGGCGCCGACATGGTCTTCGGATGTGATTTTGTTGTTGGCGGAAAATTATTATAAACATCCTTGTTTATATAATACCAAATTGCCACAATATGACAATATATTTAATATATATATAAATTATATTTAAAACATGTCATCTAAAAATGACAAACTGTGTTCCAGACCCAATTTTAATCTAAATAAACTTGATAGCATGCCAACCATGGATTTTTTTTCCTCTAGAATATAAAGTGTGTGTAGGCTTAAAAAAGAACATTAGTGAATCAAGGATACTGTACTTGGACACCCATGGGCTTAGGGGCTTCTGACCACATCGTAAATAAATGAATACAAATTTAGGGAGATACTAAACGTTTGTGTCTCCCCGAATGTATACTACCTAACCTTTGAATGTATCATATTTAGCATCCTGCGACCATTATTTCGTCTTTCCCAACAAGTCCCGTGTCCATATTCTTTTTCTTAGGCTCCCTCTCATATTTTTCAATATCTTTATTAGCAATTAATGCAGTTGTTGCACCCGAAATTAATCTCTGAAGTTCCATAAATATTTGCAATAGAACCTAGTACCAAACTAGTAGCATGTGAATACTCTAGTCCTGTTTCTATTATACTAGCTTGTATACAGATATCTAGTCGCTAGCTAGCACACTTGATTTTTAGTACGAGCTAGTGTCATGTGATACGGGCTTTATGCTCAAGTTTATCGTCTGCTTCATTGTGGGGGTAAAGTTATAGCGGTTTCTTTCAATGTTATTATGTAAAAACATGTATTTAATGAATAAAAGTCTTATTGTTTGAAAATAGTGAAGTGTTATACCACATTTGCCTGATGAATCATTTTCATTAAAGGATATACAATTCAGTTTTACAGGTAATATTGTACAAATACGAATACAATCTTTAATATATTTAAATATGTAATTATTGTCCATGTTGTTTACAGTATGCCAAGACTACAATTATATTTAAAGTTGGCTATTAGTTTGTTTATTGGTTTCAAAAACCATCTTATTTGAAATTTCGATAAATATCATGAACAAGGTCTCTTAAAACTTGATTACATTTGTTTTAATGACAAATTTTGTTTAGTTGCCATAAGTTCAAACGATCACTTAGGTTATAAGTTTGTAGAAAGTATTATTATATTACCTTTTTCTTAAAAAAAAAGTTGGTTCATATTTGGTATATTGCTTTCAGAATCCATATTATGTTGAAAGTTCGATTACTATAATGAAACACGTTAGCTAAAAACTATGTTACATTTGATAGTAAGGTTATATCCTCTTCCGCCCCCCCCCCCTCTTTCTCCTTATTTTAAATACTTTTATCTATGACGATGACCTGTTTCGGTGATTTTTCACCATCTTCAAGTCTGAAGAAATTAAATGTTATTTCAAATTATTGTATAAAAATATGTTATAAAATTGAGAATTAAAAAAATTAAACATTAGAAATGGAAATAGTTAAGGGAAACTATAATGTGATGCACGAAATATTAAATAGATAATCATTTAAACTAACAAGCTTATAAATACTTTATTTGTATTAAAGCTGATTGATTTTACTTCATACTATTGAAATGTTTGTGAAAATTTTATCTAGGCAGATGATCAACAATATATATAAAGCTACCAATATGAAGAAATAAAATTAAACAATTGATAAAATGGATAGTGTTGCTAATCTGATTTGTACTATGAGTGTATATATATATATATATTATTGTGATATTATTATAAGATGAGACAGGTGAATTTATGGTGTTATTCCTCATAAGTATGGCTCAAATTGATTTAAGTTGGGACGGAAGTCTAGCAAGTGTTGTTTGAACAGGGACTTTTATTTTGACGTGTTGAGGTAGCTTTTTAATTGTGTCAATAGGACTGGTTTTCAAAATGTGTTTACTCATTCAAAATATTGTCGTTCAGAATGGCTCTGTGAATATGTAGATTTTCAATTATGTCCATTTTGAGACCCTTAGACCAGGATTGTAATAGTTTAATACATTTATTGATTGGTGTTGGTTGATGTCTGGAAAGTTTTAGATGTTCGGCGAATTCTGATTTACATTTATCGTATTTAAAATCACTAATGTGTTCATCGTATCGAGTTGAAAGGTTCCCTGAAATCTAGCCAATGTATACAGCGTTATATTCACATGTCAATATGTAGATATCACTTTTTGTAAAATTGATTTGTGGAGCTGAGATTAGAATTGTTAAAAGGTTTTTTAATGAGTTGTTGATGCCAAAAGAAACTGAAATTTTGTCTTTTGAAAACATTTGCAATTCTGTTGGATTATTTGCCTATGTAATTATATTTTATCCATTTTGTTAGGGTAGGATTAGTTGGAAAACTCGTGAGGCTATCTTTCTTGGTCATTTGAGATTTTTGTTTTTTGTAAAATTTTGTATATTGCTGAGTGGGAATATCCATTGGCTGTTGCTATTTGTTTAATGATGTTCAATTCTGTTTTAAAATTCTTCTTGGAAAGCGGGATATTAATCAATCTATAAATACGGTTATCGAATGATGCCAATTTGTGAGATAAAGGATGTTTGGAGTTATTGTGAATAATACAATCAGTATGGGTGAGTTTTCTATAAATTTTGTATTCAAATTGGTAGTTTTTATTTTTCATTATATTTAAATTCAGGTAGTTAATGATATTATTTGGTTCGTGTTCAATTGTGACTTTTAGTTTGGGATGGAGATAGTTTAAAATTTTATTGCTGTTGAAGATAATATTAGCAAGAATATTGTCATAAATTATAAGGATGTTGTCGACATATCTACAATAGAATTGTTGTTTATGTTTTTGCTTAAATGTTTGATAATTTTAGAGTTATAAGTTTACATAAATATTTAAGACGTTAAACAGGAAATTGTTGAACTCATTGCAAGGCCATCTTTCTGAGAGTATAATTTATTATTTAATTGAAAATAATTCTGACTTTA
Source organism: Timema californicum (assembly GCA_902141385.1). Lineage (NCBI taxonomy): Eukaryota > Metazoa > Arthropoda > Insecta > Phasmatodea > Timematidae > Timema > Timema californicum. Next base: position 29,752 of record CABFOW010004514.1, read on the forward strand.
TAACTTGATCGATATATTTTTAGAGACAGTTTTGTCTATTAATGTAGCTTTTACAATATTGATGATTTCATTAACGGACACATTGGTGTATAAGTTGGTGATGTCTATAAAGATGAATTTGGATTTTGAATTTAGAGAAATTGTTTTTAGTTTGTCCGTAAGATCAAAGGAGTTTTTGATATTATATGAATTGGAAACTTGTGGTTATTTTTTGGCCTAACTTGTAAGCAGGAGCATCCTAGTAATTTACTAGGGGTCTTATTGGAATATTTTGATTATTAATTTTAGGTAAAGATGTAAAATGTGGTGCCATGGGGTTCATATTAATACGTTTGTTGCGATACGTTATCTTAAACATGTACCTGCAAAATGCGATTTAAATATTTTATAATGTAAACACATTTTATTCTGTTATTTGATATAATTTTTACTTAGAAATTACAGACTCATTTTTGTTTAATAGTCTAAAAAAATACATGCTTAAAAGTTGATTCACTTTATATATAGATCATAATGAATTTGCCATATCGGCACACACTCGTCTTAGCCCGAATCGACAGTTAACAACTTTGTCTGGTAAAAGCAAAAACAAAAACTAACTATAAGGCTTCAAACTCAAATTGTGCCCGGGAGCTACTAAGCTTTTATGGACACAAATAAATCTACTTCTAGAAAAAGAACATAAAAACAATATAATTTATAAATGAAGCATATCTCTTTCTAGCACCTATAATGAGAGGTTTTTTTTTCTTTGATTATTGCGAGTGCTGTAAACAAGCAAACTGAACGTTCTTCACTGTCGACTGCTTGCATGTGTACGGAAATGAAACAAAAACAGTACAGTAAGACTAAATGTTATTTAATAAAATTATTTATATAAATAAATTAATTGGCTTTTTTTAAATAAAATATAAGTAAATGAAATGCAAAACTAAACATACTAGCAACTTTATAAATCAGCTTTAGACACATATTGTTATGTTTTTGTTTTATTTTTTTTATTTGTATATAATGTACACAATACACACTTGATTATTTACAAAAGCCAACCCTTCTCCTTCTCTGCACTCTATATATATATATATATAGAGAGAGAGAGATCGGTCCAATATTTCATAACTGCTCTAGTCATGTGACTCAACTACTCTAGTCAAATATATAACATATACATTTTATAATATACACGTATGATGATTCAAAATTGAAAACTGTTTGAAAAACTTAAATTAGGCCTTAAATTTTAAAAAGTTATTTTTTTTAAGTTTTTTTCCAGAGTGTAGAAAAACTGTAGGCCCTACTAGGTTCAAACTAATCAAAGATAAAGAAAGTATTACTATTCTTCAAATATATTTGAGATAACTATGTTCAGGTTTCATCAGGGGTATAACCAGGCGAAGAGTGTAAAGGGGGGAGGGAGGGAGGGGGCAATTTAAACTGAGGTTGTTCTTCATTTGTGATTTATGAATGTGTTTTTAATTTATCTTCTCTGACACATACAAATGTAGGTTCACTTCCTATTAACTTTTTCTCTCATCTTTACTCAATTAAATTAAGCCGTTAACATACCATGTGTTGAAGGTAACAAAAAAAATAACCAATTAGGATATGGGAAACCTACTGTGAAAAATTACATAAAGGAAACCAACCCCAGTGTATCTGGCCGGGGTATGAACCTCTACCTCTGGCACACAGTAAAAATTGAAGTTGACACCTTAGGCCTAGGGCCCATCCTTGTGCTTACCTTTTTGTGAACCCCAGGATATTTACAGTTTGATTTTTCAAATAAATATAAACCACGATTTGTGTATACATCAGATTTGAAATAATAATATTTTATAATTTATATAATAATTAGCATTATTAATTTACAACTATATTACCTTTACAACATTTTAACATAATTTTATGTTTTTAAGCGGTACACCCTCCTTCAAAAAATATCAGCAAAGCATGTGTGCTTTCTTCAACATTGGACCTTACAACAATAAAAAGTCGGCAATCCAGCAGTAAGTAAGTAAATTTGAAAACATTATTGAACTTTCAATTTCAAATATTTATGTTTAATTAATAGGCCTAATTCACTAATATCCTTGGATCTATTATTACCTGGCAGCCTAGTGATATGGTGTCAGATTCTTGTGCTGGAGGTCTTGGATTCAATCCTCAGTCCCGGCACAGATTTATCTTATTGCCAAACCCTTCCTTCATCTCTGACAAAACATCTTGTGATTGTGGGGAATGTCAGGCCTCCACTGTGGTTCGGATTCCACGCTAAACTGTAGGTCCTCCATTTCATCTCACAATCCCCCTACCATTACACATTAGCGCAAGTGCTGAACGGGTAGTAAGACGCGTTGATAATAATAATATTATTAACTAGCTTATTGGACCCAGCTTCACACAGGTAAAAAAAGGATCACAATGTTACCTGTTACCTAAAATGAACCTTTCTAACAAGTGATATATTCCCAGCTCAAATTGTTTGAAAGATACGGAAAAACTACTCGCTCATTGTTTTACCCCCTCAGACTTTTAGCATTCATACTATTTTCTTAATTAACCCACCGCGTTTTACTACCCATTCAAGTTAAAACACCAAAAAGTTATGTATTTAAACTATTCGGTGAAATTTTGAACCCTCTCATTTCTTGGCACTATTTTCGTATTTTATGATTATTTGTGATCTTACTGTCGGCTCGCGAATATTTTGATTTCCCACCATCGTATTTTTTTTAATAGTTTTTTTTTAAATTAATAGCTGGCCCTTATTTTCATAATCTTACCCGCCTCGGTGGCGTAGTTGGCTACCGCGCTTGTCATGTTGGTCTCTACTGCTGAGGACGGGGAGATCAAGGTTCGAATCTCGGTCGGGTGAACTGGGGGTGGTTTTTCCTAAATGGTTTTCCACTCTCCCTCCACGCAAATGCGGGTTCACTTCCTCTAATTCAACCTTCCCAATTCCTAATCCATTAGAGTAATTAGTACTTAAAGCGTATAACCCGAACGGGTAGTAAGACGCGGTGCTAAATATTATTATTATTATTCATAATCTTAATTTTAAAATATAAAAACTTAAATACATTTCTAGTTAACTACCCTTCTTGTAAAATTTTTATCAAAAAAATGTTTTTTTTAAATTCACACATACCCTTCACCTCACATTTGACTAACCATTGTTTAGAAATTTTAAAAAAATCCTATGGTCATTTGTGATTCTCTCTGCACATTTATATAAACATTTATTATTGATTATACTGGCAAGTATTCTTTATTAGTTTTGACAATTTGTAAAACCCTTTTGCCCCAAAGTTCTATTTTTCGGTTATATTTTTTAATTTTCTCAATATGTGACGGGTCACAACTCAACAAAATTTTCGGTAGAGCCAAAAACAACAAATAAGGTTGAGATTTTTTCATATAAAGATTCTTGGAGACTTTCCTTATATTTTAATGAAGGTTTTAAATCTCTTTTCAGCCTCTTACTAATTTACTACACTTTTGCATTCAACTGTTTTTTGGGAGTGGTGGTGTGGGATCAGTGAGATTTTATAATAGCTGACACATTTATTTGATTTTTTCAGCTCCAAAACACAGAAGGGACATTTCAAAAAGATGACATCACCCTCTTTCTAAGGATATGAGTGTGCTAAAGTCTGCAGATCCGACTCCTAAAGCACACACACCCTATATGGGCGCACCAACTATTTCAAAAGGCTGGCAAAATAAGCCTAATTTACAAAAAAAAAAACTTGAAGAAACAAACTACTTTTCTGAACAAAAAATGTTCAGCTATATAAAATTAAATCTCGTTGCTTGTAAGCTTATAATATCTCAAATAGAAACATCAAAATATAAACCTAAAGGACGAAGATTTTTTTTCTAGAAAACAAAATTTTGGCCCTATTACAGTCACATTTATCGCAAGGACACATGGGTAAATTTGTTGGTAGGTAATCTTGTAAATTATTATTATTAGCACCACGTCTTACTACCCGTTCGGTTTATACGCACTTACGCTAATGTGTAATGGTAGGGTGATTGTGAGATGAAATGGAGGACCTACAGTTTAACGTGGAATCTGAACCACGGTGGCGGCCTGGCATTCCCCACATTCACAAGATGTCTTGTCAGAGGTGAAGAAAGGGTTTGGTGATCAGATAAATCTGTGCCGGGATCGAGGATTGAACCCCGGCCGCCAGCACAGAAGTCTGACACCTTATCCCTAGACCGCCAGGTCACCTTAATCTTGTAAATTGATGCACATATTCACATAAGATGTAATTTGTGTAGAGGTTAGGAGAAATGTGTGGATAAACCTTTGTGTGTTCACCGGGATATTTAACATGCCCTTTCTGAACAAACTGATTATATAGGGACATGATGTACAAACTAACTTATTACTATGACACACTTAACACCAAGTATCAATGGCCAATAATTTATTAAATATAAATGTCCGTTCGTGCCGGCAAATCAACCTGGTACCAAGTCTACCCACAGCAGTGGTCTAGGGATAGAGTCGTTGGCTCACACTCTAATGATCACCCTTGACGGGGAGGTCGATGTTCAAATTTCAGCCGGTTTAACTGATGGGGGTTATCCCAACCCCTCTTCCCGTTTATGTGGGTTAACTCACTATTAAATACTTTCCTCATCCCTGCCTCATTAGATTAAGCCATAACAACTACTGTACTGAACTTAACAATAATAACAAAAGAACTGGACGCCTAGCACAGTAGTCAGACGTGTGTAGAAACTTGCTTAGCGATATAGCTTTATATTAGGTGTGGAACTATTTTAGAAAATTTAAAAATGATTGGTCCATGTATCATCATTTTAGGTTTATTTTTTTCAAAGAGATCTACTACACAAGGTTCTAGAAAATTATACCTACCCACGTATAAAGTTTACTAATATTTTATTTACTACAGCATATTCAACAGTTGTAAAGTGGTCAGGGTTTTAGGCCCTTAGCTCTCAACCATTTCATTTATAAAATTATATTAGTTTTTCCTTTAGTTTACATATTAATACACTCAAGATACTGAGAGTACTAAACTGATAAATACATTGTTCTTTTCCATTCATCTAGGCCTAATTTAATTCTCTTTATTACTATCAAATGGTTAATTATATGAAAGTGTGGTGTTTTATGGTAATTATAAGTTATGTAAATCATAACCAAAGTTGTAAGCAATATATGTTTTAAATTTCAATTCATTAACATTTTCAGGCCTTTAAACTTTTAATCTAATAGTTTTTCATTATTTAAAATCTTTGTTGGAATATTAGTCATCCAAATTTATTATTTTTACTTTTCATTTTAAGCATCGTGCAATGTATTAATAACTGAACCCGGAAGCTGGGAGATGCACCTTTTGCTTACACGTATGGTCTTTCAGGGGAGGGGGAGGTTTTGGCGCGGACTCCTGGCCAATCAGTGCCTCTAGTTTAGCGTCTGTTTTTGACCTTATGTGGAAGGAAAGCGTCAGACGCGGCATTGGCCGGTTAGCACGCAAAGAGTAAAGACATGTACTCACTATTCACTTATCGTAACGTGTAGAGATAGTCTCGAGATGGGAGAAAGTAGAGGTAGACCAGGTGGCTAAATAATTATCTTTAGCAATGCTGTAACTAATTCATTTTTCTAAATTAAGCATCCGTGATGACAAAATTTAAATTATTTGTGAAAATAAAACTTCAATTTCAAAGTCGCTAAATAGTATCTCTTTAATCAGCTGTGTTCCTCTACCCCCACCATTATCTATATAACCCCGAGATGCTCTATCGAAACAACTGACTGCCATGGACGACACCGTAAGAAGAAGATGAGAAGGTGAGGCTGGTGATCAAATAAGCTGATGACTAGTGACCGACTGGTTACACAGTAGGCCCCTACACATCTGTATACAAATATATTTATACATCTATATAAACATTTAGCTTCTTGCATGACACCCAATATTCTAAACTTTATTAGTCATGTTTTTACTGAAGAAAGTCCATATTAATAGTTTTAAAAATGTGTTTATTAATTGATTGTTTTCAATTTAGAAAATATTTGGTGTAATTCACTTTCAAGCAAGTCCTTTTATTTCATGAGATGTTAAGGGGGTGGTTCAATCATTGCCATAACCAAAATCCTATTTCTAGGAGAAGAGGGGGAGGGAAGAAAACTTGACATAACTTGAACTGAACTTGCTCAGGGGGGAAAAAACACCTTCACAACATTTCTTCTTTTCAGAGGTTGATTCTTGCAGGTTGATTAATTACGCGGCCACTCCTAGTAGAGGTCAATCGAGCTGGTGAGGCTTTGTTGATGGGCTGCCTCATCTCCTGGAGTAGGTCCAAAGGCTTACTCCTGGGTGAGATTCTTTCATGAGGAGGGCTGGTTCTCTTCTCTTGAGTGGGTGACTCAAACCGACTCCTGGCCGAAGTGGACAGTGCTGATATCACTTCATATTTTGTCTATTAAGTCGTCGTCCCCCCCCCCCCCCCCCNCCCCACTGGCCTCATCTCATTCACATGGCGGAATTAGGTGTTATCCCCTTGTTTTATTAAATAATGTAAATCACCCCCTTTTTTTCTTTGACATTTCCTCACAGCCACTTTTTCTCTGGATTTCTGTAGGAACGGAAAGCGACGTTCGACCCTTCCTCGAAAATTCTTGGAACATCCACAGGATTTTGGGAACACCGTTGAAGGGCTAGTGGACCTAAAGGCTTTACTAAATCTATACAGCTTCTTAGCATACGCCCCAAAAAGAGAAATGCAGGAGATAGTTCAGTGATGGAGTGGGGAGTCCTATAGGTTATCAGGAACTTGGTTATAGCATCACTAATATTGCTTCTACTCAGTTTGGCTCCTTTGAGAGAGGCTTTAAAGGTCTGCACTCCCATTTCCTCTAAACCATTGGAAGCGGGATGATATGGTGCAATCAATTTTTGTCTGATCCATAACTCGGAATAGAAGTTTAATAATTCTGAACTGGTAAATTGAGGGCCGTTATCTGATACGATGACATGGGGGAGACCAAAATTTCTAAAAGAATTGTTCAGCAGTTTAATTGTCGTTGTAAAAGTTAGATCTTTTACAGGGTGAACATCAACCCACCTGCGAAAAGCATCAACAATAATAAGAAAATGCATGCCTTTGAGAGGGCCTGTATTATCTACATGGAGCATTTCCATGGGTGATTAAGGGAATTGCCACTTGTGGTAGGCTATTTTGGCTGGGTTGTTTTTCAACTGTTGGCAAGAAAAACAGTTTTAAATCATTTTATCAATATTTGAATCAATTTCAGGTCACCACACATAACTTCATGCCAATGCTTTGCTCTTAACCACTCCCATGTGCCCCTCGTGTAGCTATTATAATACTCTGGATCTTAGGCATGTGGGTATGTACACCCGCTGGCCCCAGAAAAGGCAATCATTAAACAATGGATATTCATGTTATGGGTGTCCCCAACTATTCATGGGTTTTAAGGTAGCCCCCGTTTTGAGTTCTTGGATGAGTTTCGCGTCTTCCTTTTCCTTGTTCGAGCTTCTAATTATTTCATTTCCAGTAACTGGTAGTACATTGATTTGGCCTAAACTAAAAACTTCTAAATTCCTGTCAAAATCATCTGCTTGGTCTTGCAGAAGTAGACGTGATAAACAGTCTGCGTTCCCATGCTCCACATCTGGACGATATTGAATGTCCTAATTGAATGCTTAAAGAAATATAGCATACCTCTGGAGCCGTAGAGCAGACAGAACCGGAAGACCCTTTGATGACCCAAAGATGGAGAGTAACGGACGATGGTCCGTTATTAAGATGAATTGATGGCCAAAGAGATAGGCAAAAAACCTTTTCTATGTCGTATATAATGGCACATGCTTCTTTTTCTACTTGACTCCAATTTTGCTCTCCCAGGCTCAAAGACCGACTAGCATAGGCGATTGGCCTTTCAGTGCCATCATTCATGCGACGGAACAATCATGACCTTAAACCGTAAGGGCTGGCATCAGTAAAGAGGTTAATTTTTTTCTGCAGGTCAAAGTGGGTAAGTACCCTGTCAGATGCCCTTGTTTCCTTAATTTGTTCAAAAGATTTGATACAAACCTCATTGAAATTAAAATCCACCTCATATTTTAAAATATCGTAAAGGGGATGGGCTAAAGTACTGAGGTCTGGTAAAAATTTACCATAAAAATTGATTATCCCCCAAAATGATTTTAATTCTATTGCTGAAGTTTGTGAGTTTATTCTCAAAATGGCTTCCATCTTTTCAGGGCATTTGTGAATACCCTCCTTGCTTATGATCCAGTACTTAATGGAGGATTTTGGAACACTTGTCCACATTAACTCTATGTTATAATCTTCCAACCTCTGAAACACCGACTTGAGCAGCTGATAATGTTGAGCTTCAGCACTAACATAGATATCATCATAAAAAACTTGAATTCCTTTAATATCTCTCAAAATTCCCTCAATTTTTCTCTGCCATGTGGTAGGAGCCGTAGTAATGCCAAATGGAAGTCTATTATACTGATAAGAGCCCCTTTATAGTGTTAATTGTTATGTACTTGCGATCAGACTCCTTAACCTCGATATAATTGAAAGCCTGGCTAATATAAAGTTTTGAATAAAATGAACAATTTCCTTTATTTGCAAGAATACCTTCAATGTTTGGAATGGGGTAGTCCTCGATGATGAGTTGAGGGTTGATGGTTCTCTTAAAATCACCGCAAATCCTGATTGTACAGTCGCTCTTCATTACGGGAACCACCGGAGTAGCATAGTCCGCATGGGTAACTTTGGATAAAATACCTTCTTCTTCCAAGCGATCCAATTCTGCTTCCATCTTAGGAACAAGAGAGTAGGCCACATTACGATGTCTCCTGTACACTGGAACAGAGTCGGGTTTGAGCCCCCATTCCTTTGACTTTGCCTATTCCTTTTCTTAAAACATTCTCAAATTTTACTAAGATATCCTGTAGATTTTTATTTTCTTCGAAAGTTTTTGAAGGCTTAATGATCACGTTTACAGTTCCTACAACTTTTGTCAAATTTAACTTAAGGGTTCGTAACCACTCAAGACTCACTATGGTGGCAAAATCCCCCTCTGCTAAGTATTAATCCAATTTGTTTCCATTAACTAGAACATTAGCTTTACCCAACAATGGTATGTGTGCTCCAGTATAGGTATGCAATTTTACTGTAGTGGGTAAAATTTCTTTATTTGGAAACTTGCTCCTAAAGAGAGCTTCATTTATTAATGTTACATGTGCCCTGGTATCAATTTGGAACACAATATTTACCCCAGCCACTGTTAGCTGTACCATGATTTTATTAAGCTTCACTGAATTTTTAATATGAAAAATACCAGAGAATATTCCAGATGTTTAATTTAAATTGATCCTTTCTTCATCAGATGTTTGATCCTTGGAGCATACCTGGTATGAAGCCCTATTCCTTTTAGAGTAACTCAATTTCTTATCTGGATAAGTACTTCTTGTGTTACTGGTAGCCTTCTTTTCACACGCAGGACTTATATGGCAAGAAGCATTTCGATACCAACAGTTACTAGAATTGTGATTTGTTAAGTTACAATGAATGCAAGGTAATTTTTCTTTACTCAATTTATATAATCTTTATTTTTGAACTACATTGACATTTGTAGTACAAATATCATCTTGTGGAACCGAAAAACCTAAACTAGAGTAAGAACTAGCATACACAACAGCAGACCCAAAATTAACTGTGGGGAGCTCCATTAGTTTCAACTTCAGATAATGAGAACGCAATCTGTGAACAAATTGAGTACAAAGGGCATCATCAAACCAGTCATTTGGAAATTCACAATAGCACATAAGTTTTTTAACTCGGCTGCAAAAATCGGCCGGTAATTCCCCTTAATTTTGCATCTTGTTTCAAAACTTAACTCTTTCTGCCGGTGCATTCGGTTCCGGCTGAAAAAATGTAGTCAAAATATTTTTAAGTTCTAATGTTTTAAACTCTGATTTAGTTGGCTCACACAGATCATATAACCTTTCATACGCATGTTTGCCAATGGCATCTAATAAATATAGTCTGCTTACCTTACATTGTAAATCCTAAGCCTATTTTTTATTCTTTTTAAGTAAACTTTCAAGCTGGGCTTAGATGAATCTAAAAGTTCAATATTAAACTTGGGAATTTATTCAGTAATACAAACAGAAGCACCTTCCTCCCTATTCACCATTAAGGAGAATTTCGTTCGGTAGGAAAATTATTAAGTGATTCAAGCAGCGCCTGAAGGGGGCTGAAAAAAATAAACAACACCACGTGGGCCACTACTCTGGACTAGAGGCATACCCACGAGGTGAGCATAGTACAAAGGTACAACAATTGGTAAACTAGAGAATGGTATCAGTCAAAGACCCAACTAGGTCATTGGACAAAGTTATAGATTATCTGACATCCGCTTTTTCCCGATCTAAAAGGTAAAACTATTTGGAACATTGTCACACAGTATAAGGCATCGGGTAATCACCCAAACATTCAAAACTTTTCATATGGACATAGCAAAACTGTTCACAATCCCTAACATTTAATAGCATGTCATGGACACAGCAATACAGTTTACAAAGACCCTATCTAAAAAACTAAAAATTAATTATATCAGATATTACATTATCTGTGGCAAGGAGGCGAGAGTGATGCATCAAACATCGTGACCACCACTTGTACATCAACTAGTTGAAGTCTCCTTGGAATCTCCCCTTCGATGAGTCGTTGGAAATTAATACAATTATGATGCGAGAGGTGATGGTTTATATTTGAAGTGGAACTGATGTGTCAGGAGAGGAACCCAAATGGGGAGAGGGGTGACCTTCCAGAACCTCAGATAATCTACTAGCGCCTGAGTCTATCACAGTTCATGGCTCCCCCATTTTAGTCGAGTCCAGCAAGTGAGCAAGGTGTGGCTAGTGCGTCCTCCGGTCCATGTCCGTCAATTTGGGCATGATCCTCTTGAGCTGGGCCGTTTTCAACAACACAATTTCACAGTGCCACATATTATTCAAATTCAATAGTTCTTGTATGTATTGAAATGATCATGAATTAGGTCTTTTTGAGTGTACATGCTAATAGGTATTTAATAGGTATTCAGCACGTTACAATGCCTGAATTTAAAATATATTCTATCAGGTTTTAAAGTATACATATAAATATTATTTTTATAATCATATATACATATACATATTACATATGTTGACAATATAAGAGCAAAGGACAGCTATATTTTTTTCCCAGTCACGTCATGCGAGCTTTCTTTATCTAGGTATTTCCGAACCCTTCCTTTTACCCAGGTTTTTTCTATATGAATAAATAATTTATAGTTGATTTGATTTTTTGTGAGGTGTGTGTGGCAATTTTGTAGTATTAAAGTAATAAAGACACCATCTAAATTTTCTATTTGATATCTGATCTGGTTATGTGAACTTTTTTTTATGTAAGTAGGGCCGAGCCCTTCCTTTTACCATATATGTAGACTAGGCTATATATTTTTTATCCAATCATGTCATGAATTCTCTTTAAGTAGATATTTTTGAGCCTTTAAAAACCAAGGGCAAGTTGCAGGAAGTATAATCATTGCCTTGCTCAGAGTTAAGCAGATGCGGGGATGTTAATTTTCCATAATATATATATTTAGATGAATTTTTTCTACCTATATTTGACATAATCATATTTATGTGTGTGTATATATATATATATATATATATATATATATATAAACTTCGATTTGCAAGAAAGTGTATGCCTGCTTACATTCACTGAGAAGACTAAAGAATTTTCTCCCAGAAAATGTACGAATTATCCTTGTCCAGAGCTTAATAATGCCACACTTTGACTACTCAGAGGTAGTATACAATGACTTAAGAGATTATCTAGCAGAACAACTATGACTACAAAACACATGTTTGATACATATTTAATTTAAAACGGCATGACCATATTTATAAGTATTTTAATAAACTGGGTTGGTTAAGAAAAAATCAAAGGTGAAGGCTACATTTATTAGTATTAATTCACAAAATATTATCAACATCTCAACCTCAATACCTCTCCTCACGATTCCTATTTTTGAAAGATAAACACAGCTGAGCTACTAGATCAGAATCCACTCTACAGATGTCTATTCCCATATATAGATCTCAAACATATGCTCGTTCTTTCACTGTCCTGGCATCACAGGCCTGGAACAAACTAGATAACTCTACTCGTCATCTAACATCTAGACTTCCCTTCTAGCTTCCTCTCCTGGATTCTTTATGTCATAAAACTGAGATAGTTCCTTCATAGCTTTGAAAAAAACATTTTTTCATCAAGTTGGGATGAATTAAAATTTCTTTGAATGGCGTCTCATTGAGATCTGTAAATCTTGATTCAAGCGACATAATTAGTCTGAGTAAGGAGTAAAAAGAGCCGCTCTATAGTAAGCAAGTGGAGTGGCCACAGGAATGTTCGAACAATGAGTTTATCTTGTAGAAGTTCTAGGCATTTTGATGTCAAATTTCAGAAAATAACATGTATCTCTTACTTTCATAAACATTTCAGCAAATTCTTCTGATTCTCCCCTCTGTTAACAAAAACCCTACAGAAGTTCCTTCTTTATGTGTCGATGTAGAGAATGCAAGTCAAAATCTACAGACTGTAATTGGATATAATTTTGAGACATGAACAATGTAGATGATGTTGCGCTGTCTAACATGGAAAGCTTGTGAGCATGTTTCTGGGTTTGCCTCATCATCAATACTAAGAAGACTAAGAGCTTCCTTGGCCTCTTTGGCCAAAGGCTGCAATGTAAAGTATGGAATGTGTTATTCTCATTGTAAAAACCATATTGTGTTAATCCCTCTTGTTTATATCCACCTCCCTGTACCTTCTTCCTAATATAATGCAATTATCTCAAAAGTAGAGATGGGACATTTTAATCCTCAATTCCAATGGTATTCGAGAGATTCAATATTCTCGCCAAAAAAATCTCGAATCCAAATATGAAGGCCTTGACTAGAACTCCATACAATTGTAGCTGTACCTTCATCACTGAAACACTAGTCATGGGAAATTTATTAGAAAATATTTTTATTATTGTTCATGATAGTGGAAGAAACATCTGTAGTGCTCTAAATTCTTTTAACTTTGATCACATTCCATATCTAGCGCATACCTTTCAGTTGGTGGTAAAAGATGGACTCTTAAACAATAAGTAAGTTAATAACCTGACGGCCTCATGTCGTCGAATAGTAGGTGATTTTAAGCACTCTTTCATGGCTACCAAACTACTTAAATCTGCCCAAACCACATTGGGAACTAAGCTTCAAAGACTAGTGCAGGATGAACCTACTAGATGGAATCCTATGTTGCATATGATAAAGCGCTTACTTGAGCAAAAACAGGCAATCATGTTAGCATCAACAGATCTTCATCTTCCAGTAGAATTGACATCTGCTCAGTGGGATCTCATTTCAAACACACAAGTGATTGAAATTATGAACATTTTTGATCAATCAACCTATGATGTCAGCATATCTAACGTAACAGGGTCATGAGTGATTCAAATTATTGTGAACAGTACAATGAAGGGGCCAAAGAAACGTGCACCTTTATTTTATGGACGTCAAGGTATGATAAATGACCTATAGTGGCAGCCCTTCACATTTGCTACCAAAATGTAGAAGAGCATCCTGTGTATTCTATAGCTACACTACTAGTCCCTCGGCTCAAAGGCACTGTATTCCAAGATGAGAGTGCTCTAAACAAAGCCGCTGATTTTGGAAGTTGATTGGCTTACTAATAGTAATGCAGACACAATTGATGAACCAGTAAGTAGACTTTAAAAAAAATATTTACTGTAGCTCAACACAACACAATGTTAATTATTTACACACGTTTTACTTATTTCAGGCTACCTTAACAAAAGAATCGGCACAATCTCATTGAATGTGGTCATTTTATAATAAATTAATGACTAAAAGACAAGACCTCTTAATAAAAGACAAAGTTGAGGAATATATGCGTGAAGGACTTTTATCTACAGATGATAACATTTTTGAATTTTAGAAAATTAATTCTTCCAAATTTTGTTTTGGCTGAACTAGCAAAAAAAAAATATCAGCACCTTCAGCCAGTGTTTTTTGAGAGGCTTTTCAGTAGAGCTGGGCTTTTTTGTGACAAGAAAAGGAACTACCTTGAGCCAGAATGTATGAAGATGGTTGGTTTTTAAAATAAAATTTGCAAATGAATTAAAGATTAATAAAATAGATTGCACATTTTTCCATTTGGAAAACTTTTAATAATAATATTTAGCACCGCGTCTTACTACCTGTTCGGGTTATACGCTTTACGTACTAATCACTCTAATCGATTAGGAATTGGGAAGGTTGAATTAGAGGAAGTGAACCCGCATTTGCGTGGAGGGGGAATGGAAAACTTTTAAATGTTAGTTCTCTGGGTGAAGGATAACTATGTAGAACTTTGTGGGTCAATTAAATCTTACTAAATATTCCAAACATTAATAGCTGCTTAGAGATATAAAAAATATGTATACATATTTACTCACTGTACGCCAATTAGTTTCAATTTTTTGGTAAATTAAGTTATACAATTTTTAAATAGTTTCAAAATTGGCAACAAGGCTTAAGTGAATATTGAACTAAAACACTAAATCGCTTTTTTTTATCTAACAGTCACTTCTTATAGTCAAACAATACATGTTTTTAACATTACCATTTTATTTATGTCCGTTTGTTTAAAACAAAGGATTTTTCAATCTTTTGACTTTTACTAAAAAATATGTCTTTGAATATTTGACATTCAACCCATCCTTATCAAAAAGCGAAGAGGTTTTCCTTAAAGAAATATATATATACTATGTGTGTATGCCTGTATGTACTATATTTAGACATTAGGTCCAATCTCATGTATGGCCCCCTAGCCAATTTCACAAGAGCTTACAAAGCCCTCAGTCAGGGAAAGGTTGGACAGACCCGAGTTAAGCTGATTGGCATTTTGAACCAGATTATTTACTCCTATTTTTTTGAATTGTGTAGCCTAGAAGTCATATTGATGCCTCATCAGTTTTAAGCTAGATATCCTAGTGTAACATAAAAAATAGTGGCTACTAGAGCTCCTTTCATCTTATTTTTGGTCATCTTCCAAATCCCCTCTCCACGACAAGATAACTCTTAATTAAAGTTTAATTTTATTCATACCGGAGTTTTTTAAATCCCCCCCTCCCCCTGCACTTTCAGTTGATATTCCTTTCTTAGTTATGTGTTATAGGTCAAACTTACATTTTAGAACTTTGTATTAGTATTATTCTTTGTACATGAAAATGTATGTATTATGCCTCTTTAATGAATCAACTAAACTAGCGCTTGCCAGCGAGTCAAAAAGCAATAGTTAGAGAAGTTGAACATGTTCAACTTTTGGCGCTGCTTACTATCCAGTAGCTGACCTTGAGGGTTATATGACTCTCTCGGCGGTGCTAGTGAGTAGCACTCTAGTTGCCCAGTGCAACCATGGTGCAGTAGTGGATGTTATTTAACACCACATATTTATTTTGTGGTGAGATTCAATCTACACAAGAACGCAATTTGCTGTACTCGGCACTATAATTGCAGCTACCTTAACACAATGTGACATATAGGTAGCTGAAAAACGTATCAGCTATTGTAGTATAGCATGACACAACCTTTAGTATCAATGCTTCAAGGAGGAAGTGGGGTTGTTTAGTTTGGTGACTCACATTTGGCAGCTTGCATGAGTGAGAAATATTTCTATAGGGTGGAGTGCAGAGTTGGCGATTTGTGAGGAACGTGGTCAAAGTATCTCACCACCAGAGGCCCCGAGTTCGATCCCTGGTGGTGCAAGATTGTATTATTAGCACATCTTACTACCTGTTCGGGTTATACGCACTTACGCTAATGTGTAATGGTAGGGTGAGTGTGAGATAAAATGGAGGACCTAGAGTTTAATGTGAAATCCGAACCACGGTGCAGGCCTGGCATTCCCCACATTCACAAGTTGTGATTAATACACATCTTGTCAGAGGTGAAGGAAGGGTTTGGTAATCAGATAAATCTGTGCCCGGACTGAGGGTTGAACCCCGGACTCTAGCACAGAAGTCCGACACCTTACCCCTAGATTGTAAAACAGTGGGTCTGGAATTGAGTCAACTCAACCTCTTGAGAGCAAATGAGCTACTTGAGTAAAGGAGTAGTGTTTCGGTCTAGAAAACTAAGGTTAACAGCCCAAGGGTTTGTTTTGTTGACCATATGACACCATATATCGAGAAATGTTGGCACTACTTTTGCCAACATGCGGTGGCCCTGCATGGTCAATATATAACTCTCTTGCAGGCTGAGCCCTAGAGTTTTTTCAAAACTAAGTCCTATTTATAACTTTAAAATACAAAGGCTCAACTACCTTGTACATGCCCCTTCCCCTTTTAAAAGGGTTTACTCAAAAAATGTTTTTTTTTTCCATATCCTAACTTTGTAGTATTATAAAGAAAATAAACCAAATAATCAGCAACAAATGAACAGAAAACAGTCTAGTCCTCCTATATTTTTCAACATTATAGACTGTAAGATGTGTTATGTAACACTATCTAGACATTAACACTCATCCCTTTCCCTCCAGTGTAATGTGGTTTATGAATGACCCCTTGCTTCTAAAGTTACAAATTGACCCAATAAATGTCAATCTTGGATGTCATTATATTTTAACTTCCATCTCATGAAAATCAATCTTTATTTACTTCAAAATGACTATAAAAAATTAAAATGGGTCTGTAATAAGGGATGAGATTTAAAAGCAAACACATTCCTTCATAAACAGTATTTATTTGGAATTTCTCAATTTTTATCATTTTTTAATGTATCATTTCTTAGAAACCTTTATTTTTTGTTAAGATACAAAGTGTCTTAACTACATGGCACAATTAAGTAGCATGTCACTTAAAACACTGTATCGAAATAACCGAATCATTCAGGCAGTTGTTGATAACTTATGATCCAGCCACTTTGCGTGGGGAAGGCTTGCCACCCTCACGGAAACCATTCCTGAAACCAAGAAAAATTAGGTCAAAATTTGTTGTGTCAACTTGTGTACTATATTAGTAGGGTCGAGTAAACTAAAATTGTTTAAGTATTTTCATCTTGGTTCACTTCAACCAATTTCAATGTCATCAATATTTTATTTATAAAATAGATTCATAACTGGGAAATTAGCAAAATAAGATTACCCATAAAAGTGTAAGAAAGTACATTTTAAAATTTTTAATCAGGGGTGGGCGAATCTGAAATTTTCTACTTCGGTTTGAAAAATATTTATATATTTTGAATAAAAAATGTAGTTTTGTGATAAAATTATTTTATCGAGTATCTTATAAAAGCTGTTAAAATATTTAATGTCAATTCGGCTTTGGTGATATATAAAATATTTGATTTAATTTTGAATAAAAAAAGTTTAATTTTCACACCCCTAATTTTTAATAGTTAAAAACAGGGAAAGATTACAGAATTTTCCAGAGTGATGCACTGGTGTAGAAATTGTCAAGAAAAACCCCAATACAACCAATTTTTATTATAAAACTTTCCCCACCACCCACTGGCAGTTTCAGCAAGTTAGGGCATCAACTAAGTGGCTGATTGATACTCAACATTTCAGTCCAAACCAACAACATTAAATAACAAGTAGTTGACACATCTACAAGACTCATCTCACCTGAACCGCCGCCGCACAATCTTGAGGAAGCGCATTCTTCCAGTGCCAGTAGTCTTCCTGCGCTTGGCCTTCACACTCCAATTGTCTTGGGGAAAAACAGAATTAAATCACACAGTGATAGAACTAAGACTTCTCACTAAACCTTCTTAACTAGAAACTGTGCGTAAATATACCATGGATAATCATGAAGTGAAACATGCAAATTTAATATTTTATCTAGGTTTGAATTAACAAGTTAGTTTCAAATTATACCTGCATGTTTTAAACTAAGACTTGGCGTGTGAAACAACCTTTCAAAAATATAAACATACACCCTCTATGGCTGGGTCCAAGTTCAGGCATAAATAGTTGTGGCATCTACATCAAATTTTCTATAGGGGTGAACCTAACTTTTTAGTGATAAGAGTTGCAGATGAAGCAGGTATACAATGATTATACAGGTTGCTGAGAGTAATTTATAAGAAGAACAAGGTACCAGAAAACTGGAAGATGAGAGTTATAATACTTTATTTCAAGAAAGGAAACAAAAAGAGGTGTACTAATTACAGGGAAATAGCACTGATGTGCCACTGTACAAAAATATATGAGATACTGGAAAAGAGAATAAGAAATCAAAGGAAGGTGGAGATGAACAGCACAGATTTAGGGAACAAAGGCCTACAGTGAACTTACATCTTTGACATACGACAGCTGATAGAAAGAAGGTATGAATTTGGGACATAATGGGGGAGGCAAAAGTGGAAAGAGGAGTGGGAATGAGAGTAAAAAGCATGTATGAGGATGAGAAAAGTTGTGTTAATACTGAAAGGTTCCAAATAAAAAATAGTGAAGCAGGGGAGTGCCCTTTCACCATTAATATTTTTAATGGAAATGGTCATGAACAAAGTGGCAGGAAAAGCAAGGGAGGAAAGAATGAGAGTCATGTTTGCTGATGACTTGATGGTATGGAGGGAGAAGGAAAAGGAAGTACAGGAACTACAAGAATGGAATGAGGAAGTGAAAGAATGTGGAATACAATTTATAATGGCAAAGTGTGAAATGACAGTAATGACAAGATGATATGGCCTAGTAAAGCTATAAAGTTGGATGGAGTAGAGCTGATAAAAGTACAAAACATAAAATACCTTGGAAGCAAAATTGAGGCAAAAGGTGAAAGTAGAAAGGATGTAATGAGAAGAGGACAGCAGGGAGTGTTGTTTTATAGGTGTGTAACCAAAAAAGAGTGGGGATACAAGGAGTATATGAGATAGTAGAGGTAGCCATATTGAAATGGTATGGGCATATAATGAGGATGGAAAAAGAGAGGATAGAAAAAGATGGAGGTATTTAACTAAACTGACCCAGCCACAGGCTGGAAAGTTGATGGTGATGATTTTATAATTAATAAAATGCAATGATGCCATGGAAGGCAGGGCTGTGGAGCCTTCAACTGTTCTATTTTTCTAATGTTCGACGCAGACGTCTTCAGAAATCGCTAATATATATTAATTTTAGTAATAACAAATTTACTACAGTAAGATTACTTCATGGGAAACTTCTTTGACATTGTGAATTTATATTTGAACAAATATGTCAATCCCAACTAGAAATATTGGTCTAATAAGGAATTGAAAAAAGTATAGAATTAAAATGATATATTTACCATAATAATAATAATCTTAAGTTTTTATGAATTTGGAAACAAAATATTACCAATGTGTGTAGGAAATAGGCCTCAAAGGAGATGGAAGGAAAAAATAACAGCATGTGTGTGAGTAAGAGAAGAATGGAAGCAAATAAAGGAGGAAAAATGGTGGAAGGAAAGAGGAAGCATTATACTAAACTGACCACTCAGACCGGATCACAGGCTGAAAACTGTACTCCTAGAGGTACACATTCTAGTTTAGGTAACACTGCACTAGAGTAAACAACTATTTGGGCACTAGGCCCTATCTTAAAAAATTTAAAAGAAAAATAAGCTATTTAGTTAAAACTTACAGGATCTTAATTTTCTACTAGGATATCCACATTGTGCACACTGTGATTTCTGGATGTGATATGATGAGCGACCACAGCGCCGACAAAGGGTGTGTGTCTTATTGCGCCTTTTACCAAAACTGGAAGTACCCTTAGTCTGTAAAAATAAATTAGGTTAAAGTTTAAATTAATTCGGCCTAAATGGTTTCACAAATTAGTTGAAACAGGAAGAGTCTGTAGAATGGAAATTGCTCAAACTATCACATACTAGGATCCATAAAATTAAGAGCCGATTTAATATGGTACTTTACCATTAAATACCTACAAAGCAATGTGTGAGCGGTGAAAAATTGTTTTACTTAGCTCTTTAATTTGGTAAGAAATAAATAAGCTATTCTCTGTTGATCATGTTCAAAATGCCTTAAAATATCAAGAATGATCTAGTTTACTTAACAAAAAGACTTTGGTTCAAGACCCAATACATAAATTATAATTGACGATTTCTTGAATTAAAAAAATAAGTTGACTGTTCGCAAACAAATACATTCTTCACATTTATGCCATGTGTCATACTAAGTAAAAATAGCCATGAATTATAATTTAGAATATTTTAAACATCTTACACATTAATCCTTCCATTTGTAGAAATGTGGAAGGTTAGGTTTTTAATAAGCAAACTGGCCATTAATTTTAGCAAATTATGATAAACTAAAATACATTTGAGTGTTTTAGACTTGATTCCTCTGGTAAATGGTCCAACATTATACTATGCACAGGATGCATAATGCATTCACATACAACATTTCATTCATTTATTTAGCACTGCATCTTACCACTTGTTCCTAGGTTATATGCTTAAGTACTAATTAGGCTAATGGGTTAGGAATTGGGAAGGTTGAATTTAGAGGAAGAAACAGTTGTGCTCTAATTCACAATGTACTGTTATTCACTTTTGGACAAGTTAGTTTTCAAATGTTATTAAACAATTTAAAACATAAACATTAAAATAAATACTACGAACAAAAAATACATATCTGGTATTTAATGTGTCTCAAGTTACATTCACCATTAAATAATAAGTTCAAGCAAGCTTCGAGGGAACTTACAAATGAAGTCACAGTGGAAGTTATATCAGAGAAGTTACAAGGGAAGTATTAAGTTTATAAAAATTAAACCAAGGCCTCCCGAAATGACACTCCATTGCCTCTTACTCAAGATGTAAAACTAATGTTAGTACCAGTAAGCCTACTGATATCAATGAACAGTTAATATGTAATGCACCCAAGGAAATGGGAAGATTGCCATTTCTGGGAGACAACTAAATTTTTTATAAGGTAGGTAATATAAAAATAACTACGATTAAAAATATATTTAAATTTGAATTTTCCAAACTACGTAATAGGTAATAATCCTTATTTCCTTCAGCCTTTATAAAATATTTAATGTGTTATTTTGAGTGCTATGGTTTTCGGAGGAATTTCTTTTATGAAAATATTATGTCTGTGGAAATATTGGATCTTTGAACATATTCTGCACCCCTGCTCTAGTGTTCTTGGTGAAATAAATCAAGGTGACCTGGTAGTCTAGGGGTGAGTTGTCGGACTTGTGCTGGGGGTCCAGGGTTCAATTCTTGGTCCTGGCACAGATTTACCTGATTACCAAACCCTTCCTTCACCTCTGACAAGACATCTTGTGAATGTGGGGAATGCCAGGCCTCCACATCACAATCACCCTACCATTACACATTAGTGTAAGTGCGTATAACCCGAATGGGTAGTAAGACGCGGTGCTAATAATAATAAAATAAATCAAATATCTAAATATTGTGCCATTACAATAAAAAAAAGAGCCCAAAATGGGACAGATAAAGTGAATTATAACCAACTTGTGTTGTGAAATCTGAAAGAAGTTTTGAAACGTAGGCTATTAGGTCACTTAAGCTTACCAGTGAGAAACAGTAGTAAACAATGATAGGCGTTTAAAATTTGTCTCACAAAATAATTATTTAAAAGAAGACATCAAAATAATTTGTGTGTAATGTATAGTTATAGGCAATTAGGTGGATTTTTTCAACCCCCTTTGGAAGCATTTTCGAATCAAAGGCATCTATTTTGATTAAGTTAAGTCAATGTTTAAACATTATCGATATTATATAAATCTATAATACCAATACTCAAACATAACTTTTGTCATAAACCATTTTTTTAACTAAGTTTAAATAATATATACAATTTACAAGTTATAAAAGCAGTTAAACTGCACATTTTAAGCATAAGATAGACCAACATGTTACTTTTTTATTCTTCAATAAGCCAGGAACACTTATGTTCGATTCACTCCTGTTGCTACTTTCTTGATTTTTCTATGCGTTCAATCCAGGTATAACCTAGCCCTAATACAACACAAATCTCATCTACAAGATAACCGGGCAGACATATTTTGTCCGTCCCTACACCAACATACATATATATTTAGAATCAAACTCAACAGCTGCCTATACAAAGTAACGTTGTCTGAATGTAATAC
Source organism: Timema californicum (assembly GCA_902141385.1). Lineage (NCBI taxonomy): Eukaryota > Metazoa > Arthropoda > Insecta > Phasmatodea > Timematidae > Timema > Timema californicum. The sequence goes on from CABFOW010004514.1 coordinate 51,994, forward strand.
ATGAACTAACTTACTGCTATGGGCTGAGGACGTAAAGATAAGATAATGGATATTTCAATGTGTGCAGAATAGAAAATGATTCCGCTGTAAATATTGACGCCTGTAGTTTGACCATAATTAATACTGTCATAGAAGGCCGCACCCACTAGGGCTGGCTCCCCTCCACTCCTAATACCATCTGTAAATTAAGTCTGTATCTACCCCATCTTTCCTTCATATAGTGCCTTACTGCATTTGACTTCTGTTCGATCTGAAGAATAACTCTTTTTACTCCTGAATCAGGAATAGACAACACCACTGTCACGCCCCAAAGGGCATCATGCCACCCAGTGATACACTGTACAGCATAAGAGAAAAAAATTTACCGACACAGTTCATTCAAACCCAAAAAGCTTTCCACCGGGCATATTTTGTTTGATCAATATTATTTAGTCCGAACATAATTTGTAAGGATATGAGGTCTGTGCTGCAGATAACTCAAGGTTGAACAATCTTTAGTAAAAAAGCTTGTCCACCAAAAGACAATGCCTAAGAAATAATGGGAATTCTCCCACTTCAGTAAGGAGTGCATTGGTTGGTGATGTACGACAAGCGCCCAGACACAGTTTTAAAGCCTCATATTGTATCTTATCCAGCTTTGCTAGTGTAGATCGTGATGCAGTGTGATATAAAAAGCACACATACTCCAATTGAGAGCATATAAGCCCACGGTACACTTGTCATTGCATATGGGTGGGAGACCCAAGAGGTACCCCACCACTGATCGCATAAGCCCTTCATGTCTAGTGTCACGCATAAAAAGCGCTGCATTGGCTGTACCTGAATTGGACGTCCTTTATAAACTAGTCTAATTAAGTTATCTCACACTATATCAGGTAAAGATGACCGCACAACATTTGAATGCATTTAGAAAGAGTGGGCTACCAACCAATTTGAAAGCAAAGGAAACACTGATTGTAACTTAACTGCCTCTAACAAGTTACAAGACCGAAAGTATATTGCCACGTCATCCGCATACTGTAAAGTCATTACTCCAACCAGAAAAAAGCTATCAATATCGTTTGAATAAACTGTTTTTAACAGAGGACTGAAAACTGATCCCTGCGATAGGTCCCTTTGTTGAGTTCGAGGAGATGATCTAGCTTGTCCTATCTTTACAACGTATGATCTATTCTGAAATAAATAGCTTAACCAACAACACATTTTATGTATATCGAGGAAAAAAGCTAATACAAATGAGTTTTGTGATAAAGCAATTTGAATATCAGAAACCAATATAGAGGCTATTAAGTGTGGAACATCACTTTCTAAGCCCAAATTGCATAGGATTGTGTTAGTTTTTTTTACCCAGAAATTGTTCAAAACGAGGTTTAACTAAGTGTTACATGATTTTACCAAAACAGAACAAAACTGTAATAGGCTAATAAAAACTTGTTAACTCCGCACCAGTTTTAGAATAGGAATCGCCAAGAAATTTTCCATGCAGGTAGTATAACACCCTCCTTCCACAGAATATTAAATATCTCTAGCAGCGCTCGTCGAGAAAGACAATTTTGTCAACATACCATAGGACATTGTCGGGAACAATTGCAGTGTCGCACTCAATTCAATAACAGTAAAATATTTATTGAGCTCAGGAACACTCAAATTGGGGGGTTCTAACGAGGGGGCACATAACTGAATCCAGTATCACACTAGAAGCGAACAACTCTGCTCATACCTCTAAGTCAACCATAGGGAACCCAAAGTTTGAACAATACCCTTGAACCATTTTATTCTACATCAAAACTGTGTCAGAGATGCATCTTGGGGGAGCAGATGGGGGAAGACTCGCAATATTAACGTCAAGAAACACTTTCCTACATACCAAAGTTCACCGCGTAGCAGCTGCTATACGACAGAAGCTTTAATAATTTATCGAGCTAAAATTTTGTTTGGGGATATAATGATAACCTCCTTTGAGTGATCGCTATAGAACATGATACATGACCAACATGTTATTGTCAACAAATGTCAAAATATACTTATGAGTATAATTTGGTTGGTGTTTACTGTTATAACAAATGCCAAAATATACTGTTGAGTATAATTTGGTTGGTGTTTACTGTTATAAAAAATGCCAAAATATACTGTTGAGTATCATTTAGTTGGTGTTTACAGTTTTATTTATTTTTAATGAAAAAATATGGCAAGTAGCTCATGAACTAATTTGACTATTCAAATTCCACATGGCATAATCTAAGGTTAGTTAATTGTTACAAAATGTAGATTTCGAAAAAGACAGAAAAAATAAAATAAATGTGCTATTTAATCTAAAAGATGAATAAGAATCTAAGTGAAAATATAACTAATAAATTGTATTAATAGAAAAGGTTAAGATTAACTTACTCGAATATTTTGGCATCAATACACATAATATGTGAAATAGCCCTTGAAAATAATGTTATTTAACATATTTAAAAAGAAAAAATAATATATACTAAATTATTATAAAGGATGGTTGAAATATTTATCGATACTAAATGTATTTAATTATAATGTAAACATTACCATTTTGCCAGCCTCCTTGCTGGAAAGAGATCAGAACGACCTTAATACTAAATACGCTAGCACAGTTATTTTCAGAAAATGTAAGCGAGTTAAGGAATTTTTTTTGACTCAAGTAGGCTGTGTTGAAAGATGGGAATTAGAAAAGAGATAGATGTTAAAAGTATCATTGAAGCTCTTAGTAGCAAGGCCTAGTAAATAAAATTTTCAAATCATTGAAACCATGTCAATATTAATATTTACCTTTAATCAATAGAATAGTAGTTCAATTATATTTAAAAAATTTGTGAAGATAATCTTGATTTTTAAGTATTATCACGTAACCATGTAGTTACCTATTATAGAAAATCACATTCAGATGCTAGCTTATAATTATATCCATTGGGGTGTGAGAGACTTATAATTTGAAGATTTTTGTTCAGGTTGGAACCAAATATTGTTTTATTTTTAATTATCACATTAATTTAAAATTTTAGTATACTTTTCCTAGCGCTCCTATTTAAACTGTACCCTTTTTTGTAAAAAGCATAGATAGGTTTAAAGTATTGCTTATATTAAGAGGCCGGTCAACACTTGTTTACATGGTAAAACTAAATAAAAGATTGTGACAAAACCGTTCTATGGATTTGAAA
>CABFOW010004515.1:7020-37580 GCA_902141385.1 Timema californicum
TATAGCACTATCTCCCGCCCCCAGTAACATTTATACATTAGACTGCTCAACGTGTGTCGAGGTGAATATAGCACTATCTCCCACCCCCAGTAACATTTATACATTAGACTGCTCAACGTGTGTCGAGGTGGGTATAACACTATCTCCCGCCCCCAGTCGTAGTATACAAACATTATAGTGGCATTATCACGCACATCAGGCTTATCTGGGCCGCACTAAATCTGCATGGGGTGGATTGGCTGCCCGCCTTAGGGGGTAAGAAATGAACGAGTTACTCCTAGGACTCGAGAACAAAAAACAAGAGGGGTATATGGAGAAGGGGTGAGTTAATGAAATGTTGTTATAGGGCCACCCCTCTGGGATCGTACTTAAGTAGAAGCTTTCAGATTTAAAAAAAAATATTTGGTTGATAATTGCATTTAAATTAACATTCGGCGAGGATTATTGCCGTTTTAAAATATTTATTATGTCTAAAAAAAATATTCTTAAAAACTACACCTGCATATGGGAATCTAAAATTGTGGCCTTTTACTTGAATCGGTAATGTTCTACCACTATCCAGGGTACAATATCACTCTTATTATATTTAGGTGGTGATCTGGCGGTCTAGGGGTAACGTGTCAGACTTCTGTGCTGGCGGCCGGGGTTCAATCCCAGGTCCCGGCACAGATTTATCTGATTACCAAACCCTTCCTTCATCTCAGCATTTAAATTAACATTCGGTGATGATTATTGCCGTTTTAAAATATTTATTATGTCTAAAAAAAATATCCTAAATAATCTAAAATTGTGGCCTTTTACTTGAATCAGTAATGTTCTACCACTACCCAGGGTAAAATATCACTCTTATTATATTTAGGTGGTGCCAATTATGCACCCACCGCTTATCTTACCTCGCTTGGTTTCATTATGACGTAGCTTATGTGATAGGGCCATAGTGTAATCACTAATCAGTCAAGGTAAGACTGCTACCTTTAAGGTGGGGTGCTAGTGAACGTGAGCTTAGGGCAGTATTTTTGAAGTTTTTATAGCATAAATATTTTTTAGCCGAATTAAATCAAATATTTCTTCTATAGAAACATATAGTTTGGTTTCCTGCACAAGTTAATTTCAACAGTTATTGAATATCTGTCAAAGGTTTCCTTGAATTTAATAGCAACTTTTTCTCTTCATTTAAAATGTTTGTCACCAAATGCCGCTATACTAATCAAAGATATTCAACAACTGCTGAGATTAGCCTGTGCAGAAAACTAAACTCTTATGTTTCTTTAGAAGAAATATTTGATTTATTTTGGCCAAAAATTGTTTATGCTATAAAAACTATAATATTAATCTACTAATATCGCGCTAAATAGCTCCCCTCCTTAAGGATAAACTGAGTGTACGTGTAAGTTTGTTATCTACTTTATAACGATCATTGTTTCTGATATCTGTAAAGTTACTGCTATCAGAAACACTGATAGTTATAAAAAAAACACATGTAAAACCATCAAACAATTTATTGATACATGACTTACAAAATGGATAGCTCAGTGAGTTGACAGACAAAACTAAACGTTTGGTCTCCGATTCTCTTGTGCAGGTGTAATTTCCAAAATATATTTCAAACAATTTTTATAAACGGCAGCTATGCGAAACAAATGATAATTTCAATATTCCGTTTATAAATGATAGGTCTATTGAATTTCAGTAACAACATTTAAAAGCAAAGGGTAGTAAGACGCGGTGCTAATAATAATAATAATAATAATAATAATAATAATAATAATTTAAAAGCAAGAGATTTTTTCAGTTAAAACTATCCTCCTTATAAGTATAATATGGTTATAGGAATATTAAATCTATGTTTGGGTATACTTTTAGGAATTTTTTGATTAAAATGATAATTTATTGACAATATAGAAACTTTTAAATATTTCATTTAAGTGTTTATTTTTCTATATCGCCATTTAAAAATATCCCACTCACATCAATAACTTGACTATAATGGCGGAGCAGTAAAAACAAGAAAAAACAAACTCTGCTATCCAAACAAATTGAAATGAAAAGACATAAAGAATATCCTCAACAGTAGTAGCAAGTTGGAGCAAAGAGATTTGAAGAAAAAGAGCTATTAAAAGTTATAGGCTACAGTCAAACGGTGTGTGTGGATCATAAAAATATTTGATAGACCTATAATTTCGACATAAAATATCTCTGTGGGACTGACGGGACTATTTTTTTAATACCTGTAATGTATCATAACCGTGATAAAAACACTTCGTATGTTCAATGTCTTTTTTGGGGACATCAGCAATTTTTTTACGATATTTTTAATTTATTACCAAATTTGAAAGTCTTATCTACTATTTTGCTATCTAACTGTTGCTAATTGGCATATTATTTTACCTTCTCGAGTAGAGAAAGTATTGCAATTGCTACAATTTATACCTCAATATTATGACGGATCTTGGCGTTCTATGCGCCCATGAACCCAAAAATGTGGGTCTTACAACTTACTTTATCTGTTTGTCCCTAGGTCTGTCTGTCTATATTTTTCCCCATTCGGGTTATACTCTCATGTACTAGTTTCGCTAATAGGTTATGGATGAGGAAGGTTGGATTTAGAGGAAGTGTACCCATATTTGTGTGGAAAACCATTTAGGAAAAAAACCACCCTCAATACACCCAACCAGGATCGAACTACGATCTACCATTAATCGGCATTCCAATCTATTGCGAGACTAGTGCCTTAGACCATGCGGCCACTGAAGTGGCTGTTAGTCTAACTGTTCCCAGGGATGCAGCAGAAACTACATATTTTATTGATTATGGTTCAAACTTGATAATACTGATATATTATATAGCCACAACTCGCAGCTCAAGAAGTTTAAAAAAAATTGATTCTAGCTCTAAAATTAACGACAGATTATTAAAGACTTATTTTGAAAATCATAAATGTTTTGAAATGGCTCTAACAGTTTGGTTTAAAATATATATCTGGGGGGTGTTTGATTTGACAAATAACATTGTACACTTATTGCATTGGGGTAGTTTACAGAACACTAATGTTTTTTGTTTTTTTTTAAACGGTCTAAAAAGTTTTTGTTCCAAATGGGTGTCCGGAAAGTGTTTTAGATATATATTAATAAAATGAAGAATTTGTTCATTTGTATGTCACGTGCATTGTGCAACATATACCAAACACAAAGGGCTGACATTTTAAAATCAGTAGCCCCAGCGCCCAAACATTTTCACTTCAAAGCTGGAATATTAATTTTCTGATCAGATTTTTTAAAATCTACTAAAAACAAGACAGGAAGAAATAAAATGAGGATTTTTATTTTATGTCTGTTTGAAGTAAAGAAAAACGTTGCCTGGGGTAAAGCTGGGTGCTTCTGCTACCGATGAATAAAAATGTATGCTCGTTTTTATATAAAAATAATAGGGTTATTCATTGTAACGAACACAATTTAAATATATATCAAATGCATAGCTAGTAATGTGTCTTTTCATATTACAAAGCCAGAGTACAACAAAATAGGGTTATACGTTTTATAATAGGAATTTTTCAATTTCAATTTCGTTTATTATAGTGCTAGCCAACAGTCGTGAGACCTATAACAGGCCAGCACTGAAAAGTACACAAGTATCTTACTAGTACGTATAATAATATAATAAAATAAACAATAGTAGCTAAATAATGATACAGACTGATGAAAATGTTACAAAAAAGAAAAACTCATATTAATATAAGAATAATAAATATCTCAGAGTAGCAAAAGCATAAGTATTTAAAAAACAATTTCAACAATCAAACATATAGAGCATAACAATGTAAATTTAAATATTCGAGGCAAGGCCTCTATAGGATACATTAGCGGAAAGGGAGTTCCGAGTTTGGCTTTTCTTTAATAATAAAAGTCGAATTGGACAAATCTGGAATTAGACCAATGGATACAACGGCCTACAGGGCTCACCTTATAGGAAATGTTGAGAGAAAATAATAATTTTGTCTACGCGAGTCCCGAGAAGGGACATGGAAGCCTATCTGACCAAGAGGACATTTACAACAATTTTTGCTATTGAAAACATTAAAAACAAAAGGTCTACACGAGTAGAGAGTTTGTAACCCTAAGAGGGTTCTAATTCTGTCGCAATTATAATAAATCGGGTTGGTAAAAATTGTATCAAAGCACGCAGCGACAAATTTTCTTTGAACGTTTTCCAACCTGTGAGATTCAGTAAAGGCAATGTAATTCCAAGCAACAGTAGCATATTATAACTTAGATCTAAGCAGGGCATAGTACAGATATAAAAACAGTCAACTTTCTTGAATGATGACGTAATAAATTTAATAATTATTCCAAGTAATTTCAATGATTGGGATAATATATGGTTAACATGATAGTGGCAGTAGAGTTTATTGTCCAGAAGAACACCTAGATCATTTATACAAAGGGAGTGAGCTATGTTATCATTGACCAATTTATAAGTAAAAAAGAAAGGATTAATTTTTCTAATAAAAGATATAGATTTGGTATTTGATTAATTAAGAGACAGTCCATTTCCAAGAGACCATTGTAAAATACTATTTATATCGTTTTGAAAGTCCATACAATCTGCGATTGATTTGATAATTTGGAACAGTTTTACATAATCCACAAAGACTAAATAACTAACTATATGAGTTTAAATATTTACCAATGTCATCAATACACATATTAAAGAGAAGAGGACTTAAATTAGAAACCTGAGGTATACCACAAGGGGCTAGAAATGTGTTGGAGGTGTGTGAATCTATTTTAATAGAAAATTATATATCATCTCGGATTTAAGATTATATTTTCTATTTAAAAAAATTACTTAATAAAAATAGAATTGATTTAATTCACTCTCACTTTATCCGCTCTTACGTAATAACTTCTTACAGAAACATACTTTTTTTTTACAAACAAAACCTAATTTTCCATGCGATTATCAGTTGAAGGCTAGGTTTCGTTAGGTTGGTTAATATTTTATTCAACTCATCGTATAGCCAGACCTAAAAATGAGTATATATATATAATTTGATAAACCTATTTCCGGTAATTGAGAAATAAACGCTTACGAAGTTTCAATATAAATTTCAGCATTCTTTGCACAATCAATATATAACTACCCACTTCGGTGGCTGTATGATCCAAGGCGTCACTCTCACATTAGACTAGACTGCCAATGATGGTAAGATCGAGGTTCGAATCTCAAACGGGTGCACTGGAGGTGGTTTTCTAAATTGGTTTTCCAATCTACCTCCACTCGTATGTGGATACACTTCCTCTAAATATAGCCTTTCCCTTCCCTAAAACCAAGAGCGTAATTTGTATATGAGCGTATAACTCGAACAGTTAGTGAGACGCGGTGCTAAAAATAAATAAATTATGTAGATACATAGTTTACGTGACTCATTGATGGGCGCTATTACGTCAAGATTTCTGATGCCATAAAAAGTTGTTGTCTCCAAAATAAAAAAGTCTCGAGCTGTGGATTTGTTGTGAACATCTAAGTTTTCTCCAGGCTGCATACACCTGTAATTTGGACAAGCGAGAAGGTTGACATAAGCTATATTTTGCCTGGAAATTACAATTAGTTTTAGTTAATCATTAGGTCCATATATAGATAAATTATAAGATTAACGTTCACAATAGCTCAGTGATAATACCTAGATTGTTATCAAGAAATTATTTATGTATGGTATCATTCAGTATATTAAATCTGCCATTAAGAATCAACTCTTATATCCGGCTCAGTGGTCTAGGGGTATGATTCCTGCTTTGGGTGCAGGAGGTCCCGGGTTCAAATCCCGGCTGAGCCCGAATTTTTGTATTAAAAAAACTACTCTTATACGCTAAGCAATCTATATTATAACCCGATTAATGTAGGATCTAACTCAATACTTTTTTTTATAATAATATATAGACCTACTTCTACACTTCTTAATTCCTTTTGGAGTTGTCCCTCAGCTTACACCATTTAATCGAGTACTAGATGACGAGGAGGATAAATTTGAAGATGACCCGCATATACCTGGAGAGAGGAGTGAAAACCGGGTATAGAAAAAAACAACTCTTGAGACACTCGCAGATATAATATAGGACATAACTTTCTTTAGTTCGATGAAATTGGCGCCACGTTGTATTGAGGGTGGTCGGGTGGGTTTGGGCGTGAAAGGGGGTTGAGGACGGCACAATGGAGGTATTCATGTGAATTAGGCCATTTCTGCGGACATCGCCGCTCTTTTGTCTTGTGACTCTCCCATACCCTGTTCCCCCTCCCTCCCTCAAAAACCGGCCAACCCTTTCGTAACCACTGACGTTTGCTTTTGTTCACCCCCGTTCCACCTCCTCACCCACATCAAGTATAAAANGTCTTTTCATGAAGAGAAGAAGGGGGGGAAGCCTTTAATACAAAACCGTAAAGCCAATTGTTAAAGTGTTGTCTTCACATCGTAAATTTGGTTTGCGATTCGACCCATCATCAACATTCACTTTGGCGCACGGTTTTAACTTCCTTGTTTCGGTTCTCCTTTCCCTACCCCTTTCTTCTCCCCCTAACGAAACTCCCTAACCCCTACTACCGTCTCTTTATTTCGCTAACGATTAAACGAGAATAATCAAAAGAGCCACGATGTAATTTGTCCTCAATGACGATGCGCTGCGATCCTGTATTATACCCCACACACGGGTGATGTTTCCGTAATTAATTCAGTACAAGTGAACGAATGAGCGACCACATATTATATTACTATAAAGCCACACGGCTGACTCATTCACTCATTGATATTAATGTTTATCCACTTCCAGATGAGCTAGAAGCTTGAAATTTAGCAAACTTATAGATTCTAGCCTGTAATCTATGGGAAAATTCCAAAAAGTTAAAAATGTTAGTTTTTAACCCCCGAAAAAAATTCAAAATGTCGGAGAAACTTTAAAGTAGGTACGGACCTTTCTTTGGAGGTCTCTTGTGGCTAAACGGTAAGACCTATCAAAAACGGTTTTGGAATTACATTAGTTTACATCCACTTGCAAAGAAAACTGATTGGGGGTTTGGGGGCGGAGCCTCCAACAAGCAAAGCGAGTATATCTACCCCACCACATTCAGGTTGTACACCTATTTACTAATCACGCTAATAGGCTAGAGGTGAGTAAGGTTTAATTTAGAGGATGTGTATCCGCATTTGCTCAGAGGTAGACTGGAACACAAGTTTGGAAAATCCACCCTCAGTACACAGAAAGGGATTTTAGCCCCTTCACTGGCAGTATAGCTTATTGCGATAGTAACGCCTTAAACCATGTGACCATTGAAGCAGGTTAATACATAGCTATTGGGAACTTAACTCCCTCCCCCTCACCCCTCTTTACCATAACATCAGAACGAACAATGGGTCTTAAAGATACCAAATGCTATTACCAGCTCCATAGCGCCTGAATGGCCATGGAATTTGAATTGCTACGTTATCAGCGTAAATATGCGGATAGCTCAGATGGTAAGATGCTAAGACGCGGACCACACAGTTAAATATCCTTCGTGTAAAACGTAATGGCTAAAATTTCAATATAAATGTGGTCTAAAATATTCACTGTTTTAATTGGAACAAAATGATAATAATGTCGTCTCTGGGCTACATCAATGTGTAGCTCAGTTTGTGGAAAGATTGGCCAGTACTAATGTACTGTTGTACAAGGGACGTCCAAATGTACTAATCGTACATCCTTTCCGTGGAGGCTCTTTCCATGTCCCGATGAGCTGAGATGATGGTGTTAGTGAGTATGATGGGGTGGAGCCAATGAAGAGCTTAACTTAACTTGGGCCTAACTATTATTAACACCGCGTCTTACTACCAGTTAGGGTTGTACGCACTTACGCTAATGTGTAATGGTAGGGCGATTGTGAGATTAAATGGAGGTCCTACAGTTTAACGTGGAATTCGAACCATGGTGGAGGCCTGGCATTCCCCACATTTACAAGTTGTGATTAATACACATCTTGTCAGAGGTGAAGGAAGGGTTTAGCAATCAGATAAATCTGTGCCGGGACCCCTAGCACAGAAGTCTAACACCTTACCCCTAGACCACCAGGTTACCTTGGGCCTAACTGACCTATCTCTGTTGAACATGGGGATTATTTACCTTTCGAGAAAGAAAAATCTTCTGGTACCAGTCGGAAATTGAACCCGGTACCTCTAGACCAGCAGCCAGGGACTTTTACCACTGTATCACGAGGCCGGGTAATGAAATAAGATGAAAATGTGAGACAAGGTTGTATTGAATTAGAGTATGGTTAGTCCGTATTATTGAAGACAAAATATACGACTGGGATCCTTTCTATATATTCTCCAAATACACAACTCTACATACAATATTACATGGTTCTGTTCGCTTTTCTTCTTATGTCGTAGACAAAAATACATGTTTATGAATTTTACATATAGCTTCCCTTTTACGAATGTTTGAGCTGCCTGAAAACCTCCCTTCTACATGGCAGAATTATGTCCACCCCCACACCCTTTTTTTTGGGGGGGGGGGAAGAGGATTGAGCTGGGGGTCAGGGGAAGGGGGGAGGATATAAATGTTTTCGTGTCTACTGTTTGTTGCTTTATTGCTCTCTCCATTTCACATTTGTAGGCCTATATAGCTTCTTAGATGCAAGGTTGAAAAACTTTACATTCTAAATAGGTGAATATATGAAAACATATTAATTTTCCTAACAGTTGGAGAAATAAACATGTTTTTGAGCTCAAAACTAGCAAGGTTGTTTCGATTTTTTTTAAATTAACAAGTTATTTCCATGCATCTTTTAAATTTAATTTAATTTAATGAATTTAACGTACACTTTCTGAACCGAATGATCATATCAACAAATTACTTAATAAACAAACTTAAATATAGTCCAGACACGACACACAGCCCTCAACCGTTAATTTATCACTGTGAAAGGGGAATCCCACATTTCACCAATGATACATTTTTCTGTCATGCTGGAATCGACCTCGAGACCATTAGCTCAGTAGGCAGATATGCTCCTGAAGTATCTCAGGTAACTGATTCTTTTAATTTAATAAATGTGTCTTTTTACAAGTATGATTCATTCAAGGAAACCCTTATAAAATTGAAAAGATAAACGAACGTACACTATTTTTCAGGGACTGTAAAGGTATAATTTATAAGAAATGTGCCCGAATTTGGCTGTAAGGAGACTGAGGATCTTATTAGGCGAAAAAATCTCGAAACACACACGACGGTAATTCAAACCCAGATCTCCCAGTCCTCATCAAACCGGACAAGATGAAACTGATGCCTTTCTCCTCGTGTCCACGGATGAAGCAAATATCTGTTCCAAAGAGTCTGTCTAACCCCCGGATAATGCCTAACTCACAAATAATACAGCTCAAACCAAGATTCACATGGTGTTTATAATTATTTTTTTTTGTATTTCACTTTAAATAAATGGTTTGGTGTACCGACAATACTTTATTGATTTTTTTGCTTATAAGTGCAGACATTTGCTCAAAACTAGTATAATATGTAAAATTAAATAATATACACTGTTTCAGAAACATTACACCACTCAGACATACAGATATATAGACAGACGGCATAGCAAACATAACTTTTTTTTAGGCCCTTGAAGTGACGAAAGGTCAAAATCTTAGATTTATTTTTTATTACATCCTTACTCCTAGGAGTCATGAAGAATTAAAAGAAAAAAATAAGCTTGAAAAATAATAGATTCTAGACTAAAAAATTACGAAACTGTTCCAAATCTCGTTGTTTTCAAGTGAAGAATACAGAGAGAACCGCAACTCAATACATTCTTTGGTTCGAGCGTGAATTTGTTTTTTAATATCCCGGGTTATTGAACTCTTAAAGATTATTGAGGATGGCTATGATTTACAAAAATATAACGGGAGTAGGGCTGTAACCATTTGGGCACCCATCAAGATTCAAACCCCTCTCTTTAAGGTGTTTGTTTAGGTCGCTCCAACGTTCTCGACCGTAGAAGAAACCGGAAGTGACGTTCACTTGTAGATTTGTATCTAGATAAGGACGAGATGATTTTAAATGTATATACTTCCTCAAACAAAACGCGTCTAAGTTGTGGAAAAAAGCATTTAATTTATTTTAAATAATAAGCACCTTTAAAATCATATGAGGTAGATATTGTCTAAAAAAATAATCAAAATATACTTTTTTTTTACCTCTTATCCTGCTTAAGTATTTCGCTCTGGGATCCTAGACAAACCTGCTAACGCCTTAACCTGCATGCTCCTTTATGTACATTTATAGTTCAAATAGGTTTATAATTAAAATGATCTTAAACAGAATGGTTAAAGCAATATCAGCCCATTCAATGAAAGAGGAATATTAAAGGGCATTTTGCGTGTATAATGTGTGTGTGTGTTTGTTTGTATAGGGGTAGGAGCCCTGGGAGTGTTTTTTGTCTCACCCAAAATCTTAAATGAAAAGGGGGCCATCTTTTTTTTCATGTTGTTGACCTGTCCTCCTTTTCTCACAGAAGAATCGTTTCCCCTTAACAAACCTTTTGGAAAAAAAAATCCTGTAGGAAAATACTGGAGAGCTAAGAACCCTCTAGATGGAATGAAAAGTAGAAAGAAAGAGAAAGATTTATATATAAAGAATATAATACAAATAGAGAAGGAAGAATGAACGAAGGATTAGAGGTGCCGCAAGGAATTCCAATGTGGCGGGCAAGTCTGCTTTTGCGTCACCCGGGAGACTTCACTAAGAACGAGAGTCCCTTGTAGAAAAATACCATTTTCAACCTTAGATACCCTTACACGTTTCAAGAACCAGGGATGATTTTTTTCCCCTCTCTCATCTCTTATATTCCCTTCTTCCCTCCCTTTACCCTCATTTTCTGAAAGGCAGGGAGAGGTTAGATCCTGTGTTAACACTTTTTCTCTTTTCGCACGAATAGAGAAAAATAAGGAAGACTCTTTGTGAAGAAATTGGGAGATATTTTGGTTGCGAAGTAAAAAAGAAAAGATGTGGGGGTGGAAGTTGTGGGCTAGGGTGATGAGTATATCCAGCATTTATTCGAATTATCGGGACATTTACACGGTTATATTGTCACCATTCATCAAAAGGGATTGTGACAAGGGTATCAACGATTGAGCCTTACTATTTAAGCGCTTGTGAATGTACCTAGACGAATAGTTTCCAGCCCCTTTCTAAAATAAGTCTAGCTATATAAACTTTGAATTTTTTTTTTGTGGTTTCCAAACATAGGTTAAACCTTATGTATAAATTTATCATAAAACACCCCTGAAATACCAATAAAGAAGTTTGTATTGTAACATTGCTTTACTATTCACAGCTCCAAGGCCATAGCTTACACTATTTGGCTGCTGGAATGTGCCGTCAACCCCATTGTTTTGGCGAACACTAGAGTAGGGGGTAGTGTCCCGTTACTAATTTTAAGGGTAACCCTCCCCCCCCTTCCTGCTTGTTTGCAGTTACCCCTTGTTGTTGCTGTTCCCTTCCTAATTTAAACTCACAGTTTAGTATTGAAACATAACCCATAAACACCTATTTATACAAAACAAAAACTACTTTGAAAGCTAAGGATTAAAAAATAATAATCTAAAGCCAGCTTGAAATGAAACTGTCAAATGGGCTGGGCCTGGGCAGTGACGTGCTTCCTCTCTCTAAGAAATTGAGGATGGCGTCTTATTGGTCCTCTTTGGCCATTCTGATGTTATAAATTTGGTCTCCGTCCATCTAACAACACATTAGTTAGGGAAATCACCTTGTAATTTTTTGTAAATACAATTTAATAGACTGATTTATGATTTTTTATTATTGTTTTATTATAAATGAGAAAAATTAAAGAATATAAATTGAAATTTGGTAGAGTGAAAAATATTTGATAACGTGAAAAACAAGATACTAGAACATGTAAAATACATTAAAATTATTTTATAATTGTTCGACCCCTTAGCTTAGTCGACAATGTGTCTGTATAGTGAGTTAAGACTTCTAAGTTCGATTCCTGGCATTGCTGAAAAATGGCATTGCTGAAAAATTTATCATTGTTTAAATATGATATTCCTCTTTCACAGTGATACCGGTGGCTACTTGTTGTGTCTGTTCTAGAGTTAAGTTGGTTTGTAAATCGTGTGCGGATATAATCATATGTTCAGAAAGTGCACGTTAAATACCACAAACAAACAAATTAAACATATAACAGAATAAATTGAAAATGACACCTTGACATGGTTATTGAACCCGGGCCTTGTGTTTAGCTTGCTAATTCTCTACCACTGAGCTATCCATGGATAGTCCCATGCTAATGGTTATTCTTCACTGATAGTTTAAGGCAGAGTCTGTGATGGATGTTTGGATATTATTGGCTACAAAGAGCTATCATTGATATCACAGCCACCCAAACTTCGTCTTTTATATATAGCTACTTAAAGTTCAGTGTTGTTTTCTTTCACATTAAAATTAGGTCAAACTACAAAGTTAGAGAATATAATATTTAAAGAAAGAAGTTGAAAATAAGATTAAATATGAATTTCCTCTTTCACAGTGATACCGGTGGCTACTTGTTGTGTCTGTTCTAGAATTAAGTTGGTTTGTAAATCGTGTGCGGATATAATCATATGTTCAGAAAGTGCACGTTAAATACAACAAGTAAACGAATTAAATATATAACCGAATAAATTGAAAATGACACCTTGACATGGTAATTGAACCCGGGCCTTGTGTTTAGCTTGCTAATTCTTTACCACTGAGCTATCCAGGGATAGTCCCATGCTAATGGTTATTCTTCACTGATAGTTTAAGGCAGAGTCTGTGATGGACGTTTGGATATTATTGGCTACAAAGAGCTATCATTGATATCACAGCCACCCAAACTACGTCTTTTATATATAGCTACTTAAAGTTTGGTGTTGTTTTCTTTCACATTAAAATTAGGTCAAACTACAAAGTTAGAGAATATAATATTTAAAGAAAGAAGTTGAAAATAAGGTTATTGCATTGAAGAATTTAAATTTTAATGTAACAAGCTGCGTAATATTGTAAAATGAAATTAAAAATATAACAAAACAGAGAGATAATCTAACATTATGTTTAATTATTCATGTATGAAAGATATTATTCAGTACGAATTAGTTTTAAAAAAAGATTAAAGTGAGGAACAATTTATGTTATTAGTAAACAAAGAAGAGGACACATAATAATATAACAGTACTGGTGAAAATATAAATATCGAATTACCAAGTTAAATTACTAAGACAATGTTGTATTTTAACATTAAAATTATATACAGGATGTTCCCGGACTAAACGTCTAAACTTTGGGAAGTTGTAGTGGATCAAAAAATTAACTCAAAATGTCTTTAAATATTTGCTAGTTTATGCTTTCTTTTCGCGCAAATATCAAAAAAACTAAATGTAAACAAATTAGGTGTTAAATAAAATATTTTATCTATTTATTTTGTTCAAATTGACGGCCTCCAGCCCGGAGACAAGACGACTCTTAATGACAGAACGAGAGGTTGACCGACATTGTGCAACTATTGTCTCTTCGTACGCTTTTGTTATCCTTTGTCGTAATTATTGAAGGTCACTAACAAACACTTTATACACTGTTTGCCAGAGAGCTCCCCATAAAAAATCTAGTGTCGTTAAATCAGGTGAACGTAGAGGCCAAGTCACAGGTCCGGCACGACAGATCCATCTTCCAAGAAAATTAATATCAAGCCATTGCCGACGACCTCTGCAGAAAAGCGTGTTTTTTAAAATTATTTTTGCTCTTTTCGCGAAAAGAAAGCTAAAACGAGCAAATCTCCAAAGTATATTTTGACTTCCCAAAGTTTAGTGGCTCAATCCGGGAACATGCTGTATAGTTAAATAACAAGCATGGGGAAACAAGAGCTGCTAAGCAATTACAATACTATAAAAAGTATTTATAAAAACTGAAGGAATGTGATGAATGTATTAATTTAAATTTTCAAAATCTTATCTGGAGAAGTTCATTCCCTCGCTCCTTTAGAGGCCGCGATGACCTTAGTTTGAAAACCACCTACTATATTTTAACTCGACCTGTTTCGATATTTCAACATATTCAAGAGGCTATGTAACAAAAATAATTAAGGAAATACATTTTCTAATTGGTTCAAAGGGATTATTTTATCTAATAATGTTCAATTTAAATTTAACTAAAACGTTGATAAAATTAATCTTAATTCAAGCTAAAAAAATTAATTCTTCTAGTTTTCATTTTACTATAATGTTACAGTTTATAAGATATTAAAAATATTGTATTTAATATGTATGATTTTTGTTCGTGAATTTAACGAGTTGTTATATCGATTTTAAAATCAATATAATAACTTTTTTTAATTAGCTGGGAATAATATCTGTTTTATTTACGAAGAAAACATTTAAATGGGTCTGCTAATTATGGCGAAGATGCGGTGAAAACTTTGAAAAAATGCAGTAAAGAGAAAGCTGATGTCAAACACCTCTTATTAAAAGGCTTAACATCTGTTGTTATTAAATGAGACTTGTAGAAAACATTATTCAATACCGAGTAAGATTGTTTCAGTGAATAGAAAAAATGTGAAGATGTAGCGTCAAAGGTCTCACAAAAAAATTTAAGTTCAGAAACAATTTTTGATTTCAAAGAAAAATGTTTTTACTGTACAGAAATAACTCCTCATAGTTTTAGAGAGAGAGAATAGAAAAAAAAAATCACGTGCAGATAGAAAGTATGCGGTACTTATTTGAAACTTTATTGGAAGGAAAGAATAAAGTTATTGAACGAGCAGTTCAAAGAAATGATAAATGGAGACGAGGGGCATCTTAGTGTTATCGATTTAATTGCAGTCGTAAACTAAGTATCATTTTAATTATTACAGACAATTTTTTTTATAGAACTAAGCGCATGAAAACTGAGACTCCTGGACGTCCATGCACAGATACAGTTAAACTTGCACTGAATACAATCTTTGATTAATTATAAAATAGAGATGATTGCCAATTTGCGCTGCAAGGTTTGATAGATACGATACAAGGTGACATTCCACATGTCAACACTGTAAAAATAAAACTGATAGAATATTGTAGGAACGATATTATTATTATTACAACAAAAATAAAATGCCTGTTGTTTGTTTTTAAAAAAAATTTCACAAGATTTTAAGTGAAAACTTGCTTATCGAGAAAAAGGGTAATGAAACTTAAGACACAATTAGAATAATTAAAAAAGCAGCTGAAATAATACATGCGGACAGTGCATACATGATAAATGTATGTTTAGAAATAATTTTTAATTTAAAAGAAAAATATTTTTACTGTACAGAAATCACTCCGCATAGATTTAAAGAGATATAATATAAAAAAAGCACGTGCAGATAGAAAGGATGTGGTTCTTATCGTTACCTTATTGGAAACAAAGAAATGATAAATGGAGACGAGGGGCGTCTTAGTGTTATCGATTTAATTGCAGTCGAAAACTAAGTATCATTTTAATTGTTACAGACGATTTTTTTTATAGAGCTAACCGCATGAAAACTGAGACTCCTGGACGTGCATGCACAGATACATTTAAACCGGCAATGAATACAATCTTTGACTACTTAGAAAATGGCGACGATTGCCAATTTGCGCTTCAAATTTTGATAGATACAGTACAAGGTGACATTCCACATGTCAACACTGTAACAAGCAAACTGATAGAACATTATAGGAACGATATTATTATTACGATAAAAAATAAAATGCCTGTTGTTTGTTTTAAAACAAAATGTTCACGAGATTTTAAGTGGAAACTGGCTTATCGAGCAAAAGGGTAATGAAACTTAAGACACAATTAGAATAATTAAAAAAGCAGCTGAAATAATACATGCGGACAGTGCATACATGATATTATGATATTAGTTACTATCCTCACAACAATGGGTTTTTAGACGACATTGACAAAATGATTCCAGAACTTTTAAACAATTTATTGGAAACCATTATCTTAAAAAAAGTGATTTAAAACATCTTAAATTTTTTTTACTATATTGCAAGCCATTCGAAATTGTTTCTAGGGACATTAAGATTTTAAAAGAAATTGTTAGGAGGACCATTCTAAATAGCTTTTAAGAAAAATATAGTTTTCAAAAAATTTCCAAGATAGGGGAGAGGACTACTTAAAATAGCTTATAAAGAAATATAATTATTGAAAAGAAATTCAGACAATAGTCACTCGAAACATCTTTTAGGAGTAATCCAATTTTCAAACATTTTCTGGTGGAGGGTCACTTGGCCCCGCATTGTCTTGGGGATAAAATTCACTCAATAATTTTTTGTTGTTGCTAACTTACGCCATAAACAAATAAGGTTTTGCTGCCACTGAAGTTTAAAACCAATAGAGGGTGGGTTCTTCGCTTTGCCCCCTGTTCACGAACCAGCTTAGAGCACCTGGCGGGGTTATTGCGACATGAAAATAAAATACTTTATATACTGCCTATCACTCAACGAAAAATTGCTAAACTGAAGGCCGATAACATTTTAAATTGTTGATATTTGTTTGGTATAATTTACACGATTTTATTGTTGCTAACTGATTAATCTAAGGAAAGGGATCAGGAGGATGAATTCGAGGAAATACATCAAAAATAGTGAAATGATGAAAAGGTAGCCTTCACAGTGATACATCACATGTGGAAAACCACCCCACTAATTGCACCTGGCCAGGATTCAAAAACCTGATCTTCTTCCTCGGTAACCGAGTCGAATATTAGCTAGACATTTTAGATCGTGTGACCACAGTTGTGGCTTAGTGCTGCCCGTAGAATTCTGGAGACCCGGAGCAGTGTCCCACCACATATTAATTAACTTATTTTTTTGAAAACGAGAGATAATAAGCTTGGGGCCAAGGGAAAGCCTACCCCATTCGTACCCCTCCAACCCTTTTCCCTTTGGATAGCCATGTTGCGGTTACAACACGACTGAAAATCTTCTCCTCAGTTCGTTCGGATGGGATTAGGAAACCTTAGTTCCTCGTCAATGACCTACACTATCAATGCGAGGCAAATGCTTTAGACCGCTTAGCCATGGGTTAAAGTGGGGTTGTAGGAAAGGCGTTTGCTGAATATCTGTGATGAGCACAAAGGCATTCGATAAGAAACATTTTAAATGAAGAGGAAAAGTTGTCATTAAGTTCTAGGACATCCTTGACAGAAAATTCAAGAACTGTTGATATTAAGATTTGAAGAAAATTAAACTATATCTTTGTATTGGGGACATACTTTATTTATTTTGGCCAAATGATATAAAAACTTCAAAAATATCTTAACTCATTACACTCCCACCTAAAAGGTGAATATTAACAATAATAGTAGATCCAGCTTTCTCATTACTATCGACTTGAACTATTTACTGAGAGCCAAAAGATTAAGGGGAAATTGTAAAACTATTCACCTTGATTAGAGACAGTAGGGAGAGTGAAATAAAGCATAATTAGACTAGAGCGGTGTTTCTAAAGCCTTTGCCGGCGTGGCACCCTTTGATATACCCTCTATTTTTTTTATCGGCACCCTTTAATGAAAGTTCTATGTTCTGGCATGATGATTAAAAAAACTTACTAGAAGACGTACTTAATATAAAATTACTCCATTGTGATTACATAGTTTTTCTTAAAAATATATTATATTAATATTCTCTAAAACAACTTTTTCGCGGACTTGATTATAATTTTTTTTACCATAACGTCATGGCATCACTAGGATTTCCCGGCAACCCCCTTTTAGAAACCAATGGACTACATAAAGGGTTGATACGAAAACACATTTGTAGATGCAGGGGAGAAGGGTGGGGAAATGATGCCTAATGCATATAATCACGGATCGAGTTTTGGTGGGCCCTATCACAGTAAAGCCCCCAAGACTCAAACCCGGGTATAAGTAAGATAGATGCTGCGTATGGCCGTCCCAATAGATCCTCTCCCTGACCATCGGAGGCACGGATCAGTGGAGACGGGAAGGTTTTGAGGCGTGGCTCAATTTGCCGGTCCGCTGATCGGGACGAAACGAGCCGAAGAGAATGTTAGTGTTTCGCGCAAGGAGGTTAAAATATATTGAGGGAGCGAAGCTGGAGTCCAAATATCGTGGGAAGAACCTTTTCTTACAGCTAGCTAAAACAGTTACTACAGTCGCCCCATGGCTTCTTTGGTGCTGACTGACAGCTGACGGCTTTGAAAGATTACCAAACCAAATTATGTATCCCTACGCCAAACTATATGATCTGCAAAAACATGTGTTTAGCAGCTGTCACTTCTGACAGTCAAAAGATAGGTATTTGCCTTAATGTTTACTGTCAAAAGTCAGCTGTGAGCTGTCAGTCAGCACCAATGAAGCCATGGGGCTACTGCAGATCTACTTTTACTTATTCATACATCAGGTTATCTGCAGTTATTCAAAAAAAGGGATGAAGATAGTATGGAATGAAGGAGGTTACTTAATGAAGAGTTTATTACCCAGTACTCATCCCAAAACATTGTTAGGATAGTCAAATCTCGCAGATTACCGTGAGCAGTACATGCAGCGTGGATGGGAGAATCTAGAACAGTGTTCAGGGTATTAATGGGCAAGTCTAATGGGAAGAGGCTAGCGGGAAGACCTGGACGCAATTGGGATGATAACGTTTATAATGACACACCTCGGTGGCCGCGTGGTCTAACGCGCTACTCTCATATTGGAATAGACTGACGAAGACGGGGAGATCGTGGTTCTATTTCGGTCGGGTGCATTGAGGAAGAACCATATGAACTGCAAAAACATGTGTTAAGCAGCTGTCACTTCTGACAGTCAAAAGCTAGGTATATGCCTAAATTTTGACTGTCAGAAGTCAGCTGTGAGCTGTCAGTCAGCACCAATGAAGCCACGGGGCTACTGTAGGTCTACTTTTACTTATTCATACGTCAGGTTATCTGCAGTTATTAAAAAAAAGGGATGAATATAGTATGGAATGAAGGAGGTTACTTAATGAAGAGTTTATTACCCTGTACTCATCACAAAATATTTTTAGGATAGTCAAATCTCGCAGATTACCGTGAGCAGTACATGCAGCGTGGATGGGAGAATCTAGAACCGTGCTCAGGGTATTAATGGGTAAGTCTAATGGGAAGAGTCTAGCGGGAAGACCTGGACGCAATTGGCATGATAACGTTATAATGACTCACTTCGGTGGCCGCGTGGTCTAACGCGCTACTCTCATCTTGGACTAGACTGACGAAGACGGGGAGATCGTGGTTCTATCTCGGTCGGGTGCACTGAGGGTGGTTTTTACTAAATGGCTTTTCCACTCTCCCTCCACGCAGATGTGGGAACACTACCTCTCAATTAAACATTCCTAATGCCTAAGCCATTAGTGTAATTATTACATAGGTGTACATACTGCTAAAAAAACCCATTATAATGGACCCGAAAGAGATAGGGTGTAGTGAGGTGGACTGGGTAAAACTAGCTCAAGATAAGGATAGGTAGCGTACTTTTGTAAGGGTAGCAAGGAATTCAGCGTTCCTAATGACACAGAGTAAATGCCAGCAGCTGTCGGTGATGGGAAGATCGGCGTTGTAATACCGGTCGGGTGTAATGAGAATGCTATTTCCCAAATTGTTTCACATTCTTCCCCCCTTAAAATGGAAGTTTATTTCCTTTATTATACTACCTTTTTCATCCCTACTTCATTAACGTGATTAATGTAAGCATAAAACTCAAACGAATACTAAATATCAACGAATTAAAAAATACACCCGATCAAATGGGGCTAAAAACAAACCAATCTCATAAAATATTATATGAAAAACATATTTCCAATTAATATGTATTACAAACCAACCCGTTGTTGATTGTCCCCAAGATGAGTCCTTATAGCCAAATCAAATTCATTCACGTGAGAAATGACAGCATGGGAACGCCAATTGGCCCCGGAAATGTGTCCATGTGTCATTTTCCGACTATATCTGTTTAAATGAAAGGTCTGAAGTAAATTCCTTCTAGAAGATGTTATGACCCCAATCTCACGTGTAAATTCCGTCCCGTATTAAATTGGATTTAATAAATAAACCACTCCCGCCTCGGTGACGTAGCTAGCTAACGCGCCAGTCGTGTTGAGCTATACCACCGAGAACGGGGAGATCGAAGTTCGAATCTCTGTCGGGTGAACTGGAGGTGGTTTTTTCCTAAATGGTTTTCCACTCTCCTTCTAAGCGAGTGCGGGTTCACTTCCTCTAACTTCAACCTTTCC
This sequence comes from Timema californicum, assembly GCA_902141385.1. Lineage (NCBI taxonomy): Eukaryota > Metazoa > Arthropoda > Insecta > Phasmatodea > Timematidae > Timema > Timema californicum. The sequence continues at coordinate 27,305 of CABFOW010004515.1, forward strand.
AATTCCTAATCTATTAGTGTAATTAGTAGGCCTACTTAAGCGTATAGCCCAAACGGCTAGTAAGACGCGATGCTAAAAATTTTTTTAAAAAATGAATACATTTTATTTTGATGCAGCTTTGTAGGGATGAATATAGTAATAACGTCTTGGGTAAAAATGTTCCGAAATTGATTAAGCTTATTTTCCAAATATTGCTTATATATCCTTAGACTTTTTTTCTTTCAGGAATTTGAAGTTAATTTAAACAACTTATAATGAAGAACTATTCATCAAAGAATAGAATAAGCAAGACAAAGAATCGCGTATGCAATACGTAATTGAAATTATTACTAATTGTAGGCTAGACCTCCATACTTGAGTCGAAAAAAATCTGGCCATGTTGAAATAAATGTTTGAAACCTAACGATATTTATTTTATTATTATGTTTCATTTGCTGTTATTTATTTTATTCACTATTATTTATATAATGGGGGATTAAATAGGAAAGCAATTTACATATCACCCTTATGGTGACAAGACAGAATTTACATTAAAAAAATTGCAAACGGGACGTAATTTACAAAAACCGAACTAAAAGACTCATTCAAATACGGCTGTATCCGTTACCAAAGTTAATTTCTCTCTTCATTCATTCATAAAGATATATTGTTTCATATTTAGATCTTTATTACATCGGATTTATCTTAATGAATATATAACACGTCATCAAATCACGAGGTATTTTAGCGGTTCACTTAAAATTCCAGTCAATATTCCTACCTACTCAACCCTCTTGGTAATCCCTAATTCCTCCCCTCAAGGACCCCTCAACGCCCCCCCCTCTAAGGTTTACTTAAAGAATCCGTCAGTGGTGCCACGTAGGATAACGAAGTTATTTAAGCTCCTGAGGGGTTTAGACAGGATAAAAGAGGGAAGCAGAAGGGAGTTTTGGGATTTGGGGACATTTCTTTCTGGCTTTGTGTTGATTGACGATTGTTCAGAGGTTTCTCGATAGCTGCCCCTCCCTCCCATCCCCTTTCCCACGAGCTTTCCCTTCCATTTTCTATTCCTCCCCTTACATCGCTTTCCCATTCTCTGAAGGCGAGCCAATACCTCTCAGACATTGGCTTACCTACTGACTACTCTAATTTGCATTCTAATATATAAATTTGTTTTATACATGTCTATCATTATAATATTATAGCCATATTATGTCCATAACAGACTCAGCTTTAAGCTACGGGGGAAAAATAACCTTGAACATGGGGTGAATCCTGGATATCAGTGGTAGAGGTAAGGTTCAGGTTTCGATTAAATGTCTAGGTTTCATTTTTCAACTAATTTATATTATTATATTTTTACCAATAGCGTCAATTAATTTGGATTGCTATTAGTTTCATTGGTATAATTTCTAAGACGTCACCCTCGCAATAGACTGGACTGCCAATGACAGGATATCGGGGTTTGAGCCCATGTCAGGTGTACTGAGGGTGATTTTCCCTACATGTTTTTCTACTCTCCCNCAACTTTCCCTCCACGCAAATGCGAGCACATGGCTACTAACAAACAAGCTTAACTAGCTCATATGCGTACGACCTGAACGTATATTAAGACGCGGTAATTAAAAAAACAGATACAAAAGTATATTGAACAGAATGAAAGTGTTAAATATTGCTGTGTAGTAAAAATACTTTCTTTTAAGGGTGGGGTGGGGTGGGGTTGAAGGAAATTCGAGTCAATGTCCATATTGTTTTTAAGTAAAAAAATATGTTTCTTAAAAAAAATCAATATAGGCTTTAATAGTTACGTTTAGTTATAATTTTCTATATTTAGTAATAGCAACCTTTATTGAATATTTGTCTTGGTCATGGAGGAATTCTAACAGGACCTTTTTTCTTAATTTGAAAAATTTATGTTCAATTTCCGTGATGGCTATGACAGATATTGAATAACGGTTTAGATTACTAAAAATAGAACATTAAACCCCATCTACTGGAGCAATATTTTATTTATTTTGACCGTTTTTTTGCTATAAACGCTACAAAAAATACTGTCATTAGCTCATGCCCTCTTTCACCACCACCTTAAGATAAAACACCTAAGTTCCCCCATCCAAGATTCAAAACCCGACCTTTCTTTTACCTGAAAGCCAGACTAGACGAGATTTACTTCTTTACCTCCCATCAAAAAGCGCTAATAGACACTCCGTTAGCCACGAATAGTTATTAAAAACATCATAATATTGGTCGCGTTTGCAATCACGAGAAAAGGCGTACTAAAACCCTCCTTCAAAAACCACAATCGTTATTTTCTCGTGGTGAACAGTAGTATAGTTATACCTTACAGAGGAATACCATCATCTCCTACTCCCTCTAGAGACACCGGTATTCCCGTAGGACCCTATTCCTCCCTCCCTCTCTTCCACCCACCCGATTCTTCCCGAATTCCGCTCCCGGCGTGCAAATATAGCTCAGAGATCTCCCCTACACTGGCTGATTGCACCCCTCTCCCAACTTCCACACATCGTCTTCAACAAGTGCAGGCAGCCACCTGCGCTACTGTTCGAGAGTTGGTTCCCCCTTGGGGGACAGCTGGTTAGGTTGGCACTAATTGAATACCCAGGAGGCACTCCATCTGGCAGGCTTTCAACGGAGGTGACGTAGGTATTGCAAAATATACAGTACATTAAAATGCGACTTTTACTGTCAACATTCTTTTTTTATTATTATTATTTTACTTTTTCACTGCGTCTTAACACTTATTCGGGTTGTACGGGATAAGGATTAATAAGGCATAATTTTGGAAGAAGAGTGAGAACAGATTTATAAAATAACATAAAAATACCATCCATACACACGACCGAGATTTGAACCCCGATCTCCCCATCATCGGTTTAACCTGAGAATGACGCTTTACACCCAATATTACTGCTGATGTAACTGCAGGTCTTATGTACATAAGCTTTATATCCGCTCTCTCTCGGTTAAATGTTGCCAAATCTCCTCGCTCTCAGTTATGTCAGGAGGGGGTGTGCTGGGGTATGAAGGAGGTACTGGCAACCTAGACTAATCAGCGTTGCGAAAATATTAGTCTCGTATGTAAAGAAAAATTGAACCCATAAAAACAAGAAAATGGCAACACTGTTCCCCAATAGTAAACATGCATTTACCTCGGAGATGATATCCAGTGTAGACTATGCGGCTATTGCGGGTATTTTTTTTAAAGATAGAATTATGTTATTGTTTTATAGTTGTATTTTTTCTTTTACTGAGTATAACTGTTTGAACGGGCTACAACTACTTTAATTATGCTAATGGGACAACGCAAGGAATGTATGATCATAATTAAGAAGAGCTTGGTCAGTAAACTATTCTTATAATAATACATTTTAGAAAAACTAACATATATCCTTATTAATCACGTAAAACACTACTCGTGTACCCGGTTTGGACAACATTGCTGAAACCATTTTATAATTATTTAAAGTTTTCAAAAATATATCAAAATTAACATACTCTTAATTTTAGAGCTAAAATTAAATCATGATTTTAAAGTTAAAATTAAATCATGACTTTGCTTTGATGTATGATAATTTAATATGTAAATATCAAGTTTGATCTAAATCCATCAATTAATTTAGGCTGTATCCCTCCATAGTTACAGACACACATACAAGATAGGCAGACAGATTGTTAGATTTATTTTAGCTCAAGGACACATAAAACGTTGAGATACATTTTTTTCTACCATTACAATATTTTTTTATTTGATAAAGTAAAAAAAAATCCTATGATTGTGTTCCTTTTGTAAGAGTAAAATATTATTCACATTTAGCAGCTTTAATAAGCTTATACAAAATAAAGCTACGATTTAAAACATCCCCTTGAAGCCGTCCGTGAGACTAGTGGTGTAATAAACCTTCGGCTATCTTCCCAGGTTGTGTCAAGATAGCGCCACGAGCGAAACCACCCCCTTCACTCCCCATTCCCACCCCTAAAAGGACATCAAGCAGAGCCTTGTCCTGTGAAAGTTAATTTCCCTTCTCCATCCTTGAGGAGCGAGATGTTCTACTAGTCTTTATTTGTCTACTACTGCGCGATATAGAGAGAGGGGTGTTTGGGGGTGGATAATTCGCACTCTCATAGCTGTTTAATCTCATCCTCAACCCTTCATGACGTCTGGATTATGCTTATCTTCTTCTCTCTAACAGAAAGGGGGAAGGGGGGGGGAGAAACTAAGGGGTTGACATTTTATTTTTAAACGAATAAAAAACGAGATGATCACGAAATAACCTCCTAATAAAGGATTGTGAGTTGATGTTTCGTTTTAGGGGCCCATGACTCGTTAAAAAATATAAGAAGGAATTACTGCTGTTTTTACTATACCATAACAAGAGAAAGTATTGTAATCGTGACACTTTTTGGCTTCGAGATTATGATGAATCTTTACGTTTTATTTGTGTCCGACGAGCCCAGAAAAGTGGATTTTACAACTATTTTGTCTGTCCCTCTGTCGACAGATCTGAAACGGTTTGATAGATTTTGTGCAAACTTGATATTTAGATGATATAAGGAAATACCTCGGGAGGTGATTTTATTTTGGCTCTAGCACTAAAATTAAGGGTAGTTTACTGACAAGTGTGTTTATTTTTTGGGGGGAGGGGGGGTGATGGCTTTAAAGATTTGGTTTAAAATCGATATTTAGGGAGTGTTTTATCTGATAAAGAATACTTTATACTTGTATTTTGGGTACACATTTGTCTAGGAGTAGTTATTTTACTTATGAGCTATTTTCTAAAATTCAAAATATTTTTAAAGTTNATTTGTTTATTGATGATTGGGTTTATAAAATATTAATATTTTAAGAAATGCCTAAATGGGTATTTGTTAGGATCTTATGCATTATAAATTATATATATTTGCTTTTCTTAAAAAAAAGTTTAATGATAGTTTGATGATGACTTATTTGATTTAAAAAAATTAGCTTTAATGATTTTGGTCAAAACTATTTTGGAAACTATTTTAAATGTTAATAAATGATGTTTGTTAGTTTTCTAAAATAAATTAATCTAAGAGTGGCTTATTTTTGATAAATTTAAAAAAATTGAAATAAGCTATTTCGAAAATAGCCTTCAAGATTGAGTTCAAATTTGGTATCTGGGAAAAGTTTTTAGTGATAAATAAGAATATATTTTTATTTTTACTCATATAAGTCAATTAAGGGTAACTTAAAAATAAGCTATTTCCGAAAAAAAATCCAAGCTTTAATACTATATTAATGAAAAATCTTGTACGAGTATGTCGAATCATTTATTTACTTTCTCATTTTAATCGTGAACATTTTTGGTTTCTATGTTATGATGTATCTTTAGGTTTTATGTCGTACCTATAAATTTGAAAAAAAGTTCTCATATTTCTGTCTGTATTAATGTGTGTGTGTGTGTGTCAATTCTGTGTGTGTCTTTCTATTCCTGGGTATTTGTGTGTGTATGCCTAAACAGTTAACTGATTACTGATTTTGAAATTTCTAAATCCTTTCAAAATTCAAAATATTTTTAAAATGTATCTTAATATTTGATTCAAATTGGTTATCTGGGGAGTGTTTTAAATGATCTATAGCACTATATAGTTACTTTTAAGAGGAAAATTGATTTAATAATAATTTACTGATGGCTGATTTTTGAGGAAAAAAAAAAGAAAAAAAATGCAAGAGAATGCACGATCATGGCGAATCATTTATTTCATTAAGTATTAAAATGTTCAGTAATAAATTTTCTTCGACACTTGATGCATCTAACTAAATTATTTTTAAATATATATTTTCAACAAATTTCATTACATTAAATTGATAAAGTATGCAGGGGCTTATAAATTAATACAATATCACGTATAGCATAAATTCAATTCAATATTAAGCCAATAAAACAGTTAATTAGTGAAGTATTTTACTGATTTTAATTTTTAAATGTAAAACTTATTATAATATTTTTTATTATTTCTACTACTATAGGTATTTAATTCGCACCTAATGAACCAGATTATTATCTCATCAGTACATGACTCAAAAACTAGCTTATTTATAGAAGACACACCATCCAGTCCCTCCGCCATTAATTCAACATTGTGAAATATGGAATTTCAATTTCCTAGTTTTATGATATTCATTTTTAAAGCATAAAGACTGATGAAACCAGTTTCTGTTGTAACTGTTCGAACGTCTAAAGACTTCTAACGTGTTTCTGTTGTAACTGTTCGAACGTCTAAAGACTTCTAACGTGTTTCTGTTGTAACTGTTCGAACATCTAGAGAAGACTAACGTGTTTCTGTGGTAACTGTTCGAACATCTAGAGAAGACTGACGTGTTTCTGTTGTAACTGTTCGAACATCTAGAGAAGACTGACGTGTTTCTGTTGTAACTGTTCAAAGGTCTAGAGAAGACTGACGTGTTTCTATTGTAACTGTTCGAACGTCTAAAGACTGCTAACGTATTTCTGTTGTAACTGTTCGAACATCTAGAGAAGACTGACGTGTTTCTGTTGTAACTGTTCGAAGGTCTAGAGAAGACTGACGTGTTTCTGTTGTAACTGATCGAAGGTCTAGATAAGACTGACGTGTTTCTTTTGTAACTGTTCGAACGTCTAAAGACTGCTAACGTGTTTCTGTTGTAACCATTCGAAGGTCTAGAGAAGACTAACGTGTTCCTGTTGTAACTGTTCGAACGTCTAAAGACTGCTAACGTGTTTCTGTTGTAACCATTCGAAGGTCTAGAGAAGACTGACGTGTTCCTGTTGTAACTGTTCGAACGTCTAAAGACTGCTGACGTGTTTCTGTTGGAACTGTTCGAACGTTTATAGAAGGTTGACGTGTTTTTATGTAACAGTTTTGTTCGATCAACTTTTTTCTATTTCCCCTATCAGCCCCGCCAAGCCCCAATATTACCTCGTACGACTGAAATCCACTCAAACTTTAATCGCGACAAGAAAATCCTCTCCACTTGGATAAAAATGTCACCAGCAGCGTCAACAGTACTCGTTTGTTGGGAAGGTTTTAAACCTCGCGTCCTTCCCTCGGGACAGCTTAAGGAGTTACGGGTGATGGCGCGATGAGAGGGGAAGGGGGAACTAAACTGTCATATCGCGTACAGGTGGGTGTGCCTTCTCTCTAGGGGTAGGGGGAGCTAAACTGTCACATCTCATACAGGTGGGTGTGCCTTCTTTCTAGGGGGAGAGGGAGATAAACTGTCACATCGCGTACAGGTGGGTGTGTCTTCTCTCTAGGGGGGGAGGGAGATAAACTGTCACATCGCGTACATGTGGGTGTGCCTTCTCTCTAGGGGGGGAGAGCTAAACTGTCACATCTCATACAGGTGGGTGTGCCTTCTTTCTAGGGGGGGAGGGAGATAAACTGTCACATCGCGTACAGGTGGGTGTGTCTTCTCTCTAGGGGGGTGGGGGGAGAGCTAAACTGTCACATCGCGTACATGTGGGTGTGCCTTCTCTCTAGGAGGGGAGGGGGAGAGCTAAACTGTCACAATGCGTACAGGTGGGTGTGCCTTCTTTCTGGGGTGAGAGGGAGATAAACTGTCACAATGCGTACAGGTGGGAGTGCCTTCTCTATATGGGAGAGGCGAAGGATGGGGGAAGATTTCTTGAAGGTCTGTGTAATCAGATAAAATATATTCGCAGTGGTCTTAGGCAATGGAGTCATAAACTAGCATGATTAACTTCAATTTCATAACAAATAGCCTTGAAGAACTTAAAATATATTTTTCATCACAAACATTAATCATAAAAAGTCAATAATATAATAATAATAATAATAATAATATTTAGCACCGCGTCTTACTACCCATTCGGAATATACACTTTTAAGTACTAATTACACTAATGGATTAGAAATTGTGAAGGTTGAATTAGAGGAAGTGAACCCGCATTTGAGTGGAGGTAGAGTGGAAAACCATTTAGGAAAAACCACCCCCAGTTCACCCGACCGAGATTCGAACCTCGATCTCCCGGTCCTCGGCAGTCGAGCTCATCACAAGTGCGTTAGCCAACTACGCCATCAAGGCGGGTAAGTCAATAAAAGAAATAATTTTTTATTGCTTCGTAGAACTATATAGTTACCCTATAGAGTAATTATTTTCTACCTCAATAGTCAACACTATGCGGATAGCTTGGACGGGTAGTACGATGTGTAGAGGGGTAACAAAACATTTAAGAGAAAAAGAAATGCCGAGTTGTTGATGGGAGGATAATGTGAAAATAGATTTGAAAGAAGTTGGGTGTCAGGCTGGGGATTGGATGGAGGTGGCAGGCTGGGGATTGGATGGAGGTGTCAGGCTAGGGATTGGATGGAGGTGTCAGGCTAGGGATTGGATGGAGGTGGCAGGCTAGGGATTGGATGGAGGTGTCAGGCTAGGGATTGGATGGAGGTGTCAGGCTAGGGATTGGATGGAGGTGGCAGGCTAGGGATTGGATGGAGGTGTCAGGCTAGGGATTGGATGGAGGTGTCAGGCTAGGGATTGGATGGAGGTGGCAGGCTAGGGATTGGATGGAGGTGTCAGGCTAGGGATTGGATGGAGGTGTCAGGCTAGGGATTGGATGGAGGTGGCAGGCTAGGGATTGGATGGAGGTGTCAGGCTAGGGATTGGATGGAGGTGTCAGGCTAGGGATTGGATGGAGGTGGCAGGCTAGGGATTGGATGGAGGTGTCAGGCTAGGGATTGGATGGAGGTGTCAGGCTAGGGATTGGATGGAGGTGGCAGGCTAGGGATTGGATGGAGGTGTCAGGCTAGGGATTGGATGGAGGTGTCAGGCTAGGGATTGGATGGAGGTGTCAGGCTGGGGATTGGATGGAGGTGGCAGGCTGGGGATTGGATGGAGGTGTCAGGCTAGGGATTGGATGGAGGTGTCAGGCTAGGGATTGGATGGAGGTGGCAGGCTAGGGATTGGATGGAGGTGTCAGGCTAGGGATTGGATGGAGGTGTCAGGCTAGGGATTGGATGGAGGTGGCAGGCTAGGGATTGGATGGAGGTGTCAGGCTAGGGATTGGATGGAGGTGTCAGGCTAGGGATTGGATGGAGGTGTCAGGCTGGGGATTGAATGAAGGTGGCAGGCTAGCGATTGGATGGAGGTGTCTCTGGATGGGGTTGAATGGCGAGCTTACTTTCTGGTGGCCATCAACTTTCGAGTTGCTTGAGGTCAAACCGGCCACATGGTATAGTGATCAGAGGCAATGGCTGCTGACTTAGAGGTCCCGGGTTTTATATACGGCCCATACTGGTTTTTTCGCCTTGAAAGCGGAATAATTCCCGGGCTCACCAGGGATTGATTGATTAGGTTTAAGTTAGGTAAGATATTCATTAGCTCACCCCCCGTCAAATTCACTATCACCTCCCCTCAACTCATTGGGACATAAAAAGAGCCTCCACGAGAAGGATGTACGATTAGTATATTCGGGCGTCCGCTGGGAAAATATAGCCATATATTAGTACTATCTAATCTTTCCGCAAACTGAGATTTATATTGATGTTGCACAGAAATAATAATAATAATATTATTATCATAGCGTAAGGTCAAATTAAGGCACTATTGTGCCCTCCAACTTATCTTAGACAATGCACCGTTTGTATCAGTGGTGCCAATGCTGATAGTAGCAAGTCGTGTTAGTTGGTAGTCCTGGTGTGGAGGACCTCACAATTTCCACCAAGGTTGATAGTAGCAATCCTTGTAAGTTGGTAGTCCTGGTGGGAAAGATCTTACAATTTCTGTCTAGGTTGCTAGTAGCAAGCCTTGTAAGTTGGTAGTCCTGGTGGGGAAGGTTTCACAGTTTTTGCCGGAAGTGTCGGGCGTCACAAGCAATTACAATCTATCTCCCATCCCTCACCCTTCTCTCCTTAAGATAGAGGGAAGGCTCGACGCTAAGACGTACTGGGTCTGAAGACGTGTACCAGATAATGGGAGTTGGCGTCGTTACGCCACTAAGCGTCAGTGAGGGGCGTGAGGGGGGCACATGGAGGAGCTTTTCGTACCCATCCCGTCTCCCATCCTCTCAACATGATTCATACATTAGCGGCAGGATCATAGCAAGGACATGACGCTGACATATCCTCAATAAGACACGAGTCCTTTGTGTTGTTATCAATAATGCGATAATATCTTCATCCACATCGGTGGGCGTGGCATCTACCTCGTCTGGTATTTGTTGACTGTGACGGGGGAGGTAAGAGAATCCTGACCAGATGCTCAGAAGGGGTGTGAGGAGTGTTTTGGAGGTTCACATCCCTCCCAAAACAATTA
>CABFOW010004515.1:38909-55132 GCA_902141385.1 Timema californicum
TGGTAATCAGATAAATCAGTGCTGGGAGCGAGGATTGAACTCCGGAACCCAGCACAGAAGTCCGACACCTTACCCTTAGAACACCAGGTCACCAATATTTCTGGTATCTTTTGGATTTGTGTGGATATATATTAACGGGTTGAATAATTTTATATACTGTGTTTACTAAGTGTTAAATGTAGGCCTACATGTAACATTGTAATTAAACTAATTTGTTCATAACTCATCCAGGATCAAAGTTGGGTGGTTTTTATTGATCAAAGCTTGCACTTTTATTTCAATGCATAGGTATTACGAATGATTCTAATCACCTTAAACAATCTTAGTTTGATATTATCTGGTCATTCATAGTTGGGGATTTTAAGCATAAAAAGCTCTTATATTTTGTTTTTTGGTCACTTTTTAGTCACTATTTTGCTCATTCAAGTCCCTTTTATCACCTAATTTTGATGCCCTAAACTGTTATCAGCCCTGACATGACACCTCCTATCCGCAAATGTTGGCACTATCGTCGCTAACGGTGGCCGCCGCTCGGTCGGTATAACTCACTTGTGGGCTCAAGCCACGGAGTTTTCTTCCCCCTTAAATTATTTCCCAATGTGTCCACACGTCTTCCTCTCACCTCTACCACACTCGTCCCTGCCTTATTAGCGTAAGTATGCGGCGTAGTATTAACGAGTATTATTAGGATGCGGTGCACTCAACTACAGTAGCCCCACGACTTCTTTGGTGCCGACTGACAGCTAAAAGCTTAGAAAAGTAACCAGACCAAATTATGTATCCCTACGCCGGAACCAAATGATCTGCAAAAACATGTGTTTAGCAGCTGTCACTTCTGACGGTCAAACATTAGGTATATACCTAAATGTTGACTGTCAGAAGTCAGCTGTGAGCTGTCAGTCAGCACCAAAGAAGCCACGGGGCCACCGTATGTTGTTATCGCTCCATTAAAAATTGGTTGGTACCACGTCTGTCTACCGAGTTGGGGGTTACGGGTTCAACTCTCGAAACGGCAGGAAAATGTATCACTGATGAAATAATGTTATTATTAGCACCGCGTCTTACTACCCGTTCAGGTTATACGCACTTACGCTAATGTGTAATGGTAGGGTGATTATGAGATGAAATGGAGGACCTACAGTTTAACGTGGAATCCGAACCACGGTGGAGACCTGGCATTCCTCACATTCACAAGATGTCTTGTCAGAGGTGATGGAAGGGGGTTTCCCCTTTAGTTAGGTGAAATTATAGTCCCGGGACCAGGTCTTGTGTGTGCTATATAATTAATCTAGTTTTTAAACCGTGTTCTGATATTTATTTGTTCGGTTTATAAAAGGCCTGTTAGATACCTCTTTTAATAATAATATATTACTATTTTGTTGGCAATTAAATACATTTTGATCTGTCATGGTGGCCGCTTGATCTAAGGCGTCACTATTGAAATAGACCGGACTTATGATGACTGGGATATTAGGGTTTGAATCTCGGTCGGATGTACTGAGGATGTTTTTCCCTAAATAATTTTCTACTCTCCCTTCACGAAAATGTGGGTACACCTATCTACATCTAGCCTTACTCACACTTAACATATTAGCGTAATTAGTAAGTATGCGATTAGCTCGGTCGGATAGTAAGGCAAGGTGCTATAAATAATAATAATAATACATTTTGAAATGATTGTAGCTAATAAATCGGCTGAACCCATGAAATAGGCTAAAACAAACTCTTTTCATCACTTCAAAAATATATTCACAATGGTGTTACAAAATTTCCATCCTCAATTTTGATTTAAAAAAATCCTTACTCAGCCTGCATCCCAACACCAAAACCTTCAACAAAAGTCATGAAAAAACTACCCCTCTTCTTTTTTCCCCCCACTTTTTCTCAGAGCGTTGCTGCCATTTATTGTGATGCTGGTTACGAGACACCCCGTTCTACTCCCCACCACCCTACCCACCCGAACTGAACCAATGCGCTAATGAGCCCTATTAGTTCATTAAGGGTTGAAGCGGGGTGCGCGCTTTATGCTTCGAACTTGGGAACAGGCGGACCTGTAATTTGGATATTGAGTGGAAACCGCACGTTCTAAATTGCAAGAGTAAGCAAAGAGGGGTGGGTTGCAGACGGCGCAGAGGGGTTGGAACCGGGGGGTGGGTTTGTGTGGGTGGAGGGGTATTTGGAATAAATGCGACAAGGATCTATGTCGCAGGATGCTGAACTTAGATCCACACTGGATATCATCTCTGAGTGAACTGGATGGTTGCTATTGGGAAACAGCGTTGCAATTTTCTGGTCTTTGTGCGGTCAATCTTCCCTCAAATATACAAGTTTCGCAATACTGCTTCGTCGATGTTTGTCAGTAGTTTCTTCTTACCCCATCACACCATCTTTACGACATAACTGAAAGCGAGTAAATTTGGCAACACCTAACTGAATGAAAGAAAGCAAGGATAAATCCTTTCTCCATAAGACCTGAAGTTTCTTCAGAGGTGATATTGGTTATAGATGATTTAGTCGTGGCACGTCTTACTTAATGTCCAGACCATTAGTAAAGGAAGAGAGAGGTAGAATTTAGAGGAAATGAACCAGAATTTGAATGGAGGAAGAGTAGGAAACAGTTTAGGGGAGAAAAAACCCGGCTGGGATTAAATCCCTTGACCTTACCGTCCACAGCAAGTCAGATTTTATGAGACTAATATTTAATCCGCTTGCCCATCGATGAGAGTCGGAGCATAGTACAAATCGGTATCTAAAAAGGAAACGGGTTTATAAAGGTTGAAGTCTGCTACTGTTAAAGGGTAGTTTAACAAGTACAGTCTGATTAAGATAGGAAGGAACTTTTTGACAGTTATGATAAATGTATCAACACATTTTTTTATTTTTAGCGTATGCCACCCGGGCACCGACAAGGTATACACCCAAACCATAGCTTTTAGGTTAAAATTGCTGCGCTTCTTGGGAGAGCTTGAGTCCTTCGACACGGAGACCACTAATGCATTCCTAAGTGATAACATCTCTATCAAGCGTGAAAATTTTAAAACAGTTCTCTTTAAAGTTAATTTTACCAGAGAACAGACAAAAATTGCGTTCCATTGTCAATAAATTGGCTATCAAAAAGCTAGGTTCAGGTAGCGGCCCCTCCTTCCCACGGAAAAAAATAATCCAAAAGAGCCTACTCTAACTGCAAATTACAAAGAAAACTTAGAATAAAATGGTCCATTTTTGTTCAAACGAATGTTTGCAAATTGTCTAGTTGTAAACAATCTTCAAATACCTTCGACTGGCTACTTGTAATGAAAAGGTTTGTTAATTAAACACGAGGTAAGAGGGGTGAGTGGATTAGCTGTTCACGTGTGTCCGAAACGCCAGCCCTTTACAACCAATTTGAAAATGAGTTGTTTCACTTGTAAGTGCTGTTATCAGCGAGGAATGCGACTAGCACTCCCCAGTGGTCAAGAACTAAACCTAGCTCAAAGAGCGCAGTGAAATAACCGCGAGTCCGAGTGTTTGGTGTGAACCTTATCTTTGCATCACAGTTTGCAGTACAAACAAAACATTATCTATAGATTATAATAACCCAAACAGTAAATTTCCATGAGACTCCGTGGCGCAACGGTAGCGCGTCTGACTCCAGATCAGAAGGTTGCGTGTTCAAATCACGTCGGGGTCATAGTGATGTCTTTTTAAATATTCGTAAAGAAAATGCAAAGTACTATGTTCTTGGGACGAACGTTTTGTTTTCAAACCACTATGTTGCTTCTTTTATATGTTATTATTGAAAAAAAAAATACATTAATATAATTATTTTCACCCATCAAAGCTTACAAAGTAACAATTACACTAATAGGATAGAAACGAGGAAGGTATAATTTAGAAGAAAAGTACTCGCGTTTGCAAGTAGTGAAAGTAGGAAAACACTTGGAAAAAATTTCATTACCGCACGGGATTCATACCCTGACCTCCTCATCATTGGCAAACAAGACAATGAATTCAAAGGTCCCGGGTTCGATTCCCGTGTCCAGGTGTCATTTTTTTAATTTTCAGAATCAATTTTTAATGCCTAACTAACGTACTCGTTTAAGCTCTTCACACACACACACACACACACACATACACACACACACAAATACAAAGGAAACAAATACTTGTTAAAATTTTAGTAAAGTGTCATTGCTAAGCTAAAATAGTTGATCAATGACAGTAAAAAAAAGCTTTTAAAAGTATGACATATTTTTAAACATATTTTATTATAATTATATTATACTATTAAATATATTATATATATTGTTATCATAATATTAAAGTAATAATTATAATAATACTAGTTTTTAAGCTGGTCTTCGACAGGCTGATGTCACTAGGGCCCAAACTAACAAAACCGAACCTTCAATTTGTAGATGCATAAAAGGTTAGGTTTTTGTTAAGTTGGGCTAGCTTTATATAAATTTATACTTAATATACTCACATACATTTTAAAACATATCAAAAATTCATAAATATTATTTTTAGTCAAACGGCAAAAAATACATCTGCCAAAAAACATTTTCTACCACCTAGTGTGAATACAAGGTCATCTTCTTATAATTTTGATTTTTGATCAGTTTTCAATCTTGGAAAATTTGCACACCTCTCTAGTGGTACCTCTACAATAATTTAATCGAAATTCACCTTTCTATCCTATTTAGAAGTACTGTACTAAAATTATTTGGACTGATGTACATATATACATACATATATACATACATACATAATACATACACACACACATACATACATAATACATACATACATATACATACATAATACATACACACATACATACATACATATTTAATAAATACATACATACTTAATACATACATACTTAATACATATATATATACATACATAATACATACATACATACTTAATACATACATACAAACATACATACATACATAATACATACATACAAACATAGATACATACATACATACATACATACATACATACATACATACATACATACATAATATACATACATAATACATACATACATATTTAATACATACATACATACTTAATACATACATAATACATACATACAAACATACATACTTAATACATACATAATACATACATACAAACATACATACTTAATACATACATAATACACACATACTTAATACATACATACATACTTAATACATACATAATACATACATACATACATATATACATACATACATATTTAATACATACATACTTAATACATACATATATACTTACATACATACATACAAACACACGTACAGTAAATACACCATTAGACTTTCATTAATATAAATTCAAGTAAAAAATTAAAATATTGACTTAAGCTTCAACATTACGGTAGTTATTTATATAATGTGGTAGGCTTAAAAAGTTATAGTAAATATTTAAATTTAAATTTTGTAAAATGGAAGTAAAGTAACACACTGAGATCTGAATAAATGTGGTAGGCTTAAAAAGTTATAGTAAATATTTAAATTTAAATTTTGTAAAATGGAAGCAAAGTAACACACTGAGATCTGAATGTACTTGTCCTAGATTATTATTTTTAGCACCGCGTCTTACTTACCGTTTGGGTTATACGCTTATGTACTAATTACACCAATGGTTTTAGGAATGAGGAAGACTTTTTATAGGAATTGTACCCGCATTTTCGTAGGGATAGTTGATTTTTTTAAACCACCCTCAGTACACCCGACCGAGATTCGAACCTCGATCTCCCCGCAATCGGCAGGTTAGTCTACTGCGAGAGTAGCGTCTTAGACCATACGGCCGTCGAAGCGTGTACTGTACTAAAATAATGTATTGCTTTATACTATTCACTAGTAGTTAAAACACAGAACGTCGACTTCGGTGGTTTTGGCTGTAAGTTCTCGAGTTAGAACCCGATGGTCGTGGTTTCAAACCCAGCTGAAGTCGACGGATTTGATTAGAACGATAAAAATCTGTAGCACGACTTTATTTGGGAGGGAAGGGGGGGGGGAGTATGGAAGAGGCATGTAAAAGATTCCTGAAAAGTATATGGAAATACAGGAAAAATTGGCATGCCCTTTTAGCGCTCACTCATAGAAATTCAGTGTGTAAGGCAACAAGGCACCACCACACTTCCTGACCTTCCCTATCACATGGTATTTCTACCATATGGTGTAGGCAGCACTAACCAGTGAAGGATGGATCGACATCCCATCAAACCAACCTTGGGGCATTTGACTTGAGAAGAAAAAATAACAAACTAAAACGTACCAATAAAACAAAACTGAATAAAAATCAACGCACTTTTTCTAACAAGACTTTTTAATAGGCTACTGCGTATTACCACCTCATTCGGGTTATATGCTTATGTACTAATTACACTAATGAGTTAATGATGATAAAGGTTGAATTTAGAGGAAATGTATCTGCATTTGCGTGGAAAAAAGAGTGAGAAATTATTTAGGAATAAACAATACACCAGATTTTGATTGAAATATGATTTCTCCTTCATCGGAAGTCTAGTGTGTTCCTAGTTTGTAACTAAAACTAGAAAAAGAGTAAATATGCGGACTAAATTAATTGATTTACCAATTTTACGTTTGAAAAGCATTATAGGTTACACTTGAGAGCTATCACTGCAAAATTTACACTTGATTCCTCAATGGGTCTAGTATGCCCGGGCAGTGAAGACAGGACCTTGGTTGAGTAGGTCTGGCCAGTGAAGGCAAGATTGGTGGAGTAGGTCCAGGCAGTGAAGAAAAGACCGTGGTCGAGTAGGTCCGGGCAGTGAAAACAGGACCCTGGTCGAGTAGGTCCGGGCACAACTTATTATTATTATTATTATGTGTACTATAATTAAGTTTGAAACGTTTCGACTAACCCAGGGGTGGATACAGGGGTATGGGGCTATGGAAGCTATCCCCCCACCCCTCCATAGAAAATAATAAAACATATTGAAACCAATATCTTAATGTGGTACAGAATGCCTACTAACATCGTCCTTTCACTGTCTCCCACATGACCTAATCAATAACTCTTTCAACTTAGCTCCAATGTGCAGAAAAGCAAGGGGTATAAATCTAAAATCCTCCAGCAATTGTATTACTAAGTTTAGTATGATAATCAATGATTTGTATTAAATTATATGTTTTTATATTAATACTAAAACATTTTAGGCCCATGTAAATTTGTATTACTTTTATTGAGACAGTTACTTTTTGTTCTGTTTTTTTTTTACCGTGTTTAAATTATAAATTCCTTAGTCAAAATAATTAAAGTTCTGAAAATGAAAACAAGGTAAAGACCAAAATATAGAAATTATGAGAATTGTAAACACAAAATATATAATTTTTAATTTACTGTAAAAAGATAAAAAAAACTGTTTTTCAATCATTTATTTAAGTTCTAAGTTCGTTTATATATTTTCCCCAATAAACCATAATATTTAAAAAAAATATAATGATATTGTTTTATCAATAAAGTATCTTTTGTGCATCTTATAAATTTAGTTTTTGGTCTTTAACAAGTTTTCATTTTCAGATTTTGAATTGGTTTTTTTCTTTCAAGTCTTCTTTTTATTGCTATTGCTAAGCAAAGTTATTTAAAAAAATAACATGATTTTATCATTAAAATAATAAAAATTAAATATTTTATTATTAAAATAATAAAAATTAAATTTTTTATTAGTTAAAGTTATTAAATTTATACTCAAAAGCCTTATGAAAACCAATCGTCTCTAAGTTAGTGTCTACAGTATTTTAAGATTCGTAGATCACTTGTTTATTATGTAATTGGGTGACCTGGCGGCCTAGGAGTAAGATGTCAGATTTTTGTGCTGGGCGTCCAAGGTTCAATCCTCGGTCCCAGCACAGATATATATGAGTGCCGAACCCTTCCTTCACCTCTGACAAGACGTGGATTAATCACAGCTTGTGAATATGTGGAATGCCAGGCCTCCACCGTGGCTCAGATCCCACTGTAGGTCCTCCATTTCATCTCACAATCACCCTACCATTACACATTACCGTAAGTGCGTATAACCCGAACGGCTAGTAGGACGCGGTGCTAATAATAATAATAATAATAATAATAATAATAATAGGTTGAGGATTTAGCTGTTAGAAATATTATTATTTAGCAGCGCGTATTACTACCCGTACGGGTTATACGCTTAAGAACTAATTACACTAATGGGTTAGAAATTGGGAAGGTTGAATTTCGAGAAAGTGAACCTGTATTTGCGTGGAGGAAGAGTGGAAAACAATTTAGGGAAAACCACCCCTAGTTCACCCGACCGAGATTAGAACCTCAATATACCCATCCTCGGCAGTTTAGATCAACACAAAACTAGTGCGTTGGTGTTAGAAATAAAAATAAGTTGTTTTTAAACCATAAGGGGTAGTTAAATAATAGGTCTACGCCTCTTACCAAAATATTAATCTCTTTACTTTTAGCTTATATGTCAATATTGTTGGTCTCAGTAGTCTTGGGTTAATGTGCTCGCCCTAGGACCCGATGTCCCTGGTTTAAAACCCAGCTGAGGTTGACGGATTCTTCGTGAGGGATAAAAATCCGTTGCTCAACTTCCTTCGGAGGGGAAGGAAAGCAATCGGTCCCATGTCGATTGTAACATGTAAAAGAATCCTGGAAGGTATATGAAAATACCTTTCCCAGCAAAATTGGTAAGCCCTTTCGCTATCGCTAACAGAAATTCAGTGGGGAATGTAACGGGGAGCTACCACACTTTCTGAACTCCCCTAGTACATGGGACATCTACCAGATGGTGCAGGCAGCACTAACCAGCCGAAGTGCTGAATGTATACCTAGCTCCGTATTGATAGAAACGAAACTAGTCTTTGGGTTGTTGAAGCAAATAATAATATTTTGTTTTTACTCGTTTTGGTGGCCCATGGTGTAGGCCCTAAGGCATCACTTTTGAAAAAGACTGGACTGCCTATGACGGGTAGATATGGGTTTGAATCTTGTTCGGGTGTACAGAGGGTGGTTTTCGTAAAAAAAAGTGTCTCTCTCTCTCTCTCCTCAAACAAATCCAAATTTACCCTTTTTTTTCCCTAACACATTAGCGTAACTTTTACACATGAGTACAATTCGAATGGGTAGTAAGACATGGCGCTTGAAAAACTCAAAAATATATTTTGTGTTTTAGCGCTGTGTTGCGCGCAGTCACTAATATGCATGCTACCCTGTGTGTGCAATTTCAGCCCACTGCCCCCTTTTAAAAGGGCCTGTTTAACGTTCCTTGGGGACTCGTTAGTCTGGACACCAAAGGGGACTTTTTTTTATTCGTGGGATAGAGGCGCTAGAGAGGGAAAAGGGGCTACCAGTTGCAGCTGATTGGAAATGGGGAAAAGTAAAAAAAAAAACTTGGAGAAATGGGAGGGGGTTTGTTCAGGATTATATGTCTTAGTGTGACTGTGATGATGATAGCAATGGTCGATGAATTAAAATGTTGTATCTATAATTTCACTCTCCAAACTGATGTGTCAATACAATTTTCATACAAAGGATCTTTTTTTAGCACCGCGTCTTATTACTCGTTCGGGTTATACGTCTATATACTAAGTACACTAATTTATTAAGTATTAAAAAGGTTTAATTTAGATGAAGTGCACCTTCATATGCATGGGGTGGGGAAGTGTAAGAACACCCTCAGTGCACCCGACTGGGATCGAACCCCGATCTCCCCTTCTTTGGCAGTATAGTCAAACACGAAAGTATTGCGTTAGACAATGTGGACACCGAAGTGGGTGAGGGTCTTATCCAGGCGCGGGTTCAGGCGGGGTGGGGTCAAAGGCAAAGGGTCAGTTGACCCTCCTGTGAAAGTTAGAAAATTAATACAAAAAACAAAACAAAAAAAGTTCAAATTTTAGAAAGAAAATACAACACAGATAAACTATACAATTTTTTGTTGTTTTTTTAATGCTCAGACACCTCTTAATTTGGGTCCACACGTGCGTTATTCGTCCACGTCTATTCAATGTTCAATATGACTCACGCAAATGTGGAAAAAATATTCGTTTTCATGTATGAATATTTGTCGTGCATACTGAGTGACGAATATTGTTCCGCATAGAGACGGTAGATTACCTCACATCAAAGAAGACTAATACCATGAATACCGAATATATAGTATATGTGGATAGAAGAGTGGTGGAGTTGTGGGGGACTCCCCCCCCCCCAGATATATTTAAAATTATCTAATATTATCTATTATGAAGCTGAAATATGGTCTTAAATCAAACTCCAAATGACTTCTAGATGCATTCTATTGTCAAAAATTTGCCAGAGAAGACCGCTTCAAATAACTACTAGACTCTAGGCATCTAATTGGCAGAAAAAGTCAGGGAGGAAAGCTCTAAATAGTTTCCAAGGTCATCCAAATTTCAAAAATGTCTAGGGGAAGACAACAGCAAAAAGATTCTATATGCACGTCATTTTGAAGAATTTTCAGGCGAGGAACACCCTAAATAACTTAGTTTCTGAAGTAATTAAATTTTCAAAATTTGGTCTGTGGATGACCACTTCAAAGATTATCTTCTAAAGGTATCTAATCATCGTAAAAAAATTAAGGAGAAGATCTTTCTAAATAGCTTCGAGGAGCATCCAAATTTCAAAAATGTCTAGATAAGGAACACTTTAAATAATTCAGAAGAGAATTTAATTTAAAAAAAGAAGGCGAACACTACTTATAGCTTATAGAGTGAACCATTTTAAAACATGTTGAAGGAGGGTCACGCCAAAAAGTTTATAAAATCATCTGATTTTAAAAAATTGTAGTGGATGAGCACGGCTTAAAACACAAGTAAGATAAAATATGAATGAAAAACTAGTAAATGGCTTTAAACATAAATCTAACATAGTAAGTAACTATGTTATTTATTAATATGACCTACTCCCCCCTTATGAAAATGATCTGGATCTGCCCTTGGTCTATAAAGCTACTAGATCTACTTTAACGTATTCATACATCAAGTTATATTATCTGCAGATGTCGCTTTTGTTAAAACAAATCTATCGCTGCGTCTTACTACCTGTTCAGGCTATACGCACAGTTTTTATTAAACTTTTTTTGTTTCATCAATAACTTTACCTGTAACCTAATTGGGTTTGCGGTCGCTATATTTTTCATGATCAATTGTGTATTATTAGAAAAATTTTAGTGTATAATAACTGTTTTAGATAATAATTGAGTCATCGGTTATAGCGCGGTTGTCCAACTACCCCCCAAACCCGCGCTATAATTGGGGAGTCGTGTACACTCTGTTTATAGTGAATTGTATTAATCTTACCTTAAATATTTTCACTATGGTACAGCTTAAAGAATAGGTCCATATTGTAAGCCTTCAAGATTAGATTTAACCGCCTCGGTGTCGTATTTATCTAACGCGCTAGTTTCGTGTTGAGTTAGACTACCAAGAACGAGAAGATTGAGGTTCGAATCTCAGTCGATTGAACTGGGTAGGGGGTTCCTAAATGGTTTTCCACTCTCCCTCCGCGCAAATGTGGGTTCACTTTCTCTAAATTCAGCCTTCCAAATTCCTAACCCATTAGCGTAGTTACCGATTAGTACTTAAGCGTATAACCTGAATGGGTAGTAAGACGCGGTGCTAAATAAATAAAAATAAATAAAGATAAGACTTGATGCCTTTTAGGGTAAACTGAGTTTACATCATTTTGACATTGATTTACGTACATATTTCTATTTCCCTCGTTATTTGTAAACCATATATATGACGGATTAAATAGCAAGGCTATTATATTTGATAGTTACGGCTATAGCCGCATCTAGCTATAGTATTATTTAAATTGAAAACTGACGCCTGTACACGGAAGCATTGGCGTATTAAGTCAAAAATCCCGGGTTCGATTTTAGTGTCCAAATGTCATTTTTCAATTTTAAGAATATCGTATATTTTGTTTTTGTTTTCAATATTCATTCAACTTTTAAAATGGGAGCCCTATATTTATTTAACTGCAAGCAATTCTCAGAGCAAGTTAAATTATTTACTAAATCTCCCAAACTTCCATCCACCCTAATACGAACGTCCAAAACGTCGCAACTCTAAATTTGGGTTCTAAATTTAACTGCCAACGTTAACTCCCCCCTCCTCTACCCACCAGTACTCCCTTCAATTACCGAGGCACACCCTCCCCCTTTCCACCCTTGGAGCTACACGTATCCGATTAATCAGGCAGACAATTCCCTCACACACGCGGCCGTACCTAGGATTGATTGTTTGGTAGCTAGGGGAGGCCTTCGCCCCCTGAAACGGACCTCGTAACAAATTTCTCGAGCTTTGTCAGTCCACTTTCCGTGTGATCCTCCCCCCCCCCCCCCCCCCCCCCCNTCTCCCCCACTTCATGTCGGCTTCAATGGATAGCTTGGATTATCCACAGGACTTTCTTCTCCTTTGTCCTCCAGCGTATATTAAACGCGAACTGACAGTTTCTGTGAGGTTATCATCTCTTTATGAGTGAAACTCTTTAATGAAACCGCTTGGTATTTATAGAACTATTCTGTTATCAGGAAATCTTTTAAACACGGAGAACAACATACGAAGCAGCTGAACAGAACAAATCTACTACGTCACTGTGGTGGTTTCAAGGACTTCATCGCTCACTGGTTTGAGCGGGAACAGCACGGAGTATCGCCCATGATTAGTCAGGAACAGAGAGGCTGGTCACCCACGATTCAGGCAGGAACAGCAAGGATTATGGTACATGATTCGGGCAGGAACAATCAGGCTTGCTATCCATAATTTAGACACAAATAGCAAGTCTTATGGTCCATGATTTGGGCAGGAACAATCAGGCTTGCTATCCATAATTTAGACACAAATAGCAAGGCTTATGGTCCATGATTTGGGCAGGAACAATCAGGCCTGCTATCCATAATTTAGACACAAATAGCAAGGCTTATGGTCCATGATTTGGGCAGGAACAATCAGGCTTGCTATCCATAATTTAGACACGAATAGCAAGGCTTATGGTCCATGATTTGGGCAGGAACAATCAGGCTTGATATCCATAATTTAGACACGAATAGCAAGGCTTATGATCCATGATTCGGGCAGGAACAATCAGGCTTGTTATCCATAATTTAGACACGAATAGCTAGCAAGGCTTATGGTCCATGATTTGGGCAGGAACAATCAGGCTGGCTATCCATGATTTAGACACGAATAGCAAGGCCTACTGTCCATGATTTTGGCAGGAACAGCAAGGTTTATTGACCATGCTTCTGGCAGGAACAAATATACTTACTGTCCATGATTCAGGCAAGAACAACAAGGCTTATTGTCCATGATTTGGACAGGATCAGCAAGACTAGTTACCCACTGGCCTCGCTCGGATGAGGTCGGAAAAATTTGGTTGAAAAGTATGTAATTAAGTAAGACAGATTCAAACTGATGTAATAATCAAACAATATGTTCGTGAACAATTTGACAGACAATGTCTATCTGATATTGTGTACAAGCTACACGATTCCTTTCTCGGCTTGTGAGGGAAATACCCTTAGGGAGAAAGGGACAGGGGAAGGGAATACGCACGTTTTTCAACCACGAATGAAACCGATTCTTTTCTTCTTCTACTTTTTTGTACTTTACCTTTCTTACTGCATCATCAATAACGTGTTTTTTTTTACAATTTTTTCCCCCCTTCGTCAAGCTTTCTTCTGTCTTTCTTTCAATGCTGTTCTCACTAAATTTTTTTTGTGAGTGTTCCTTCCCGTCTGCGCACTTGTCCAATCCGATGACACCAAATCTAGCGCTACGTGTTGCTTGAACATCGCCGTTACGATAAATCGTCAGCGAAAAGGAGGGTCTGCAGGGGCTGAAGAAATAAAATACCGAAATTGGTACTAGCTGGAGGAAATTAAAGGCGACCAAAGAATTTAGAATGAGTAACCACAGGTAGTTGAGCTTTAATCTATACATTTAAAACAGGAAGCCATTTGTTTTGAATTCAATCACTTAAGCTCAGTTGGTAGCGTGTTTACCTACTGGACTAGGTGTTCCGGGTTCAATTCACGTCATGTCGAAAATGTATTATGGGTGAATTGTGAGTTCCCCTTTTCTCAGCAATTAATTAATGACTAGGGGGCTAGATGTTGTGTCTGATCTAGAGTTAAGTAAGTTTACGATTCGTGTGCCAAAACAGTTGAATACCTCAAATAATAATAACAATAATTCATTTTATAAGTGTAAATTTATAGGTATTTATAATATCTATCAAAAGCTTCAGCTACATATCACATGGCTTGACGTATGAATATGTGAAGAAGACCTAATAGTTTTATCAAGCTATTATATATGTACTGTACATTCATAAGAAAATTGGAGTGTGCTCAGCCATACCTGTTCAGATATTCTACATTTTATTACAACCAGGAATCGGTTATTTATACCCTTAAAGAACATGAAATTTGATTCCAAATATGCCCTTAAAAATGCACGAAAATAACCAACACAAAAAGTTAAAATATGCTCATAAAATATAATTATGGCTTTTTAAAATAATACATTTAAAAATAAAAATATTTAGACTATACATTGCAAAAAGATCTATTCATTAGTGATTAATGTTTCTTCGTAAAATATGATATTTATATATATATATATATTTACTAATTAAAACAAATAATTTAGGTACATTCTTTAAATATGCACTACATGGCATAAGACCGAAAAAACCCTCAAATCTACAAACATATGCATTTTTTTTATCAAAACTTATTAAAATGCTCTTGAGAAATCAAATAAAATTTAGAATAAAAATATAACATGCCCTGAACATTTTAGATCTAATGATTCACCCTTGAAAAGTTCCTATACCGTGGCCTGTAATCAAATAATCCACGGCCGGCCTCAAACCGGACCACTAGATCAGCAGCTCCAAAATACTGGTCGAGTGTAGTAGTTCTAGCTATAACAATAGCGATGGCTAACCAGCATTCCTGACTTCCTCGTCTGTCGATAATAGACACCTCCTAGTTGTCTCTGCTCTCCTGGCTTTATCCTGTCCAAGAACGTTGTCTATTGTCCGCTGCTGGCCTGGGTTCATCAATTATTATTATTGTTATTATTATTAGCACCGCGTCTTACTACCCGTTAGGGTTGTACGCATTTACGCTAATGTGTAATGGTAGGGTGATTGTGAGATGGAATGGAGGACCTACAGTTTAACGTGGAATTCGAACCACGGTGGAAAACCACGGTGGAGGCCTGGCATTCCCCACATTCACAAGATGTCTTGTCAGAGGTGAAGGAAGGGTTTGGCAATCAAATAAATATGTGCTGGGACCGAGGATTGAACCCCTTACCCCCAGCACAGAAGTCTGACACCTTATCCCTAGACCGCCAGGTCACCTACTAGGGTTCAAGAATGAATGAATGACACTACTAAATTCAAAGGGGCTTTTTTCTCAAAACAGACGATTAGAATGAAGAATTGAGAGAGTAAAATAAGTAAATGAAGCCCGCTTGTATTTAATATATATTATGCTAGTGTGTTAGGGATGAGGAAGATTGAATTAGAGTAAGTGTTCCAGCATTTGCATGAGGGAATAATGAAAAACCATCTAAGGAAAGTCACCCTCAATAGACCTGACCGGGATTCGAATTATGCTATCGCCGTCATTATCAATCCAGTTTATTGATGAAGTGAGTATGTGTGTCGCCTTATACTGTTCGATGATTTCGTATGATAATTTTTATATTTATTAGGCATGATTAATTAACTCATATGGTTTAATATAACGTCCACAAATGATCGATTAGATTTAATGATTATTTAACTGTGATATATTAATCTGAAACGAAACAAAACATTATCTAAAGATCACCACTTTAACACAACTATTATGTTTATAAGCGACTCCGTGGCGCAACGGTACTGCGTCTGACTCCAGATCAGAAGGTTGCGTGTTCAAATCACGTCGGGCTCATAGAGTATTTTTATTATTTCTAAAGCTAACACAACATCTCTCCGAAATAAATATTTTATTTTGAAACCACTATGTTGTTTGATTCATATCCTACTATTGATGAAACTACAAAAATATCATTTTTTTCACTCGTCCAGAGCTAACCCCGCATTTACACAAATGGGGTAAAGACAAGTAGGGTATAATTTAGAGGAAAGGTTCCGTGGTTGAAATGGAAGAGATTAGGAAACCACTTAGGGAAAAAAAACCTCGC
>CABFOW010004516.1:0-55132 GCA_902141385.1 Timema californicum
ATCACTTCACGAGGTGCGGTGAGGATCAATGTTAAACCTTATGGGAGAAAGTGAGCCAGAACTCTTAATTCAACCACTACTCACTATAAGGAAGAATGCTGACTACTTACACAAGTATTGTCCCAGTTGTGCAGTAATTGGCCAGATCAGGTTCAAAGAGCTTCTGTTTCATGACGATCGGGGCTGACACATTAATATCTATATCAGGAGGCTGTTAGTTACTTTGTTCGTCCTTGGACCACATGGATTAGAACTTTGGGTACTAAACTTTGGTTGTACTAAAGGTCGAACATCGTATGCAGGGTACCGGGTTCGAGTCTGTAGGGGGCTGCGAGAGGGGTCAGTCAAGCTAACAGTGTAGGTATTCACGACTAAGTCAGTTCTTTCACGAGCGCATAAGTCGAAGTTTTTAAATTTCTTTATAACACCTTTTAACATCACATTTTGTATTAACTCTTAGTGCTACTAATTTAAAAAAATGGGGGAGGGGCGGACCTCCAGTATTATTTTGAAACCAACCATATTCATACCCTTCCCTACAAGCTCTCCTGACAGCCCACAGAAGGAGAGTAGGCGACAGTATCTTAACTAGTTGGTCATTTGCGTGAGCCAGTGGTCTTATGAACTAAGATGTCATGGGAGGTTAATATTTGAATCTTAACTGAAGTGTGGTTTTCCCATCTGCTCTCCAAACTAATGCGGCAGAACATCATCATAAAACTACCCTCTGCGTCCATATCCCTTAGCTTAAGGGGCAAGCCCAAACTGCACCAGTAATTAATTGATTAAAAAATGTTCACTTAACCCGGACTAGAATGGCACCAAGTCTAGTTCAGGTAGACGAGGGGGGACGAAATAAACATCAAAGCAAACAATCTCTTGCCACGTCTTTTCTTCCCTTCCTTATATAAAGGAATGTAAAAACGTCCTAAGAGCCCTCAACAAGATCTGTATTGTCTTTTCTGACCTAAGTCTGGCCAGTATTAACAAATTATCTCGGCAACGGTAACTGGCCAGATGTGCAATTGTTTTATTTTGGTTCGGGTTTGGTGTGGACTGTGATATTAGCGATAATTATTGATAAGGAAAGGATTTATAGTGAAAAGGGGAAAGATCTGACTGTCTATAATAAGTATACGTATTGACAGACAGGTGAATCGATTGAATTTGTCGAAGGAAGAGAGGTGGAGATGCAATATAAAGGACTGTAAGGCCAAAATATTCACACTTGATGGCAGAAATATTCCCTCACGGGCAAATAATGCTATCTGTTGGATTTATTTGAGAAACTCAACGAACTTAATATGCCACTCCAAGGGGAGATCACAAATATTTTTACATTGAAATATAAAATTCAGGCTCTCATGAAAAAAATTAAACAGTTGGAAGAATTAAGTAGAAAATGACTCATTAGAAATGTTTTCATAAAGAGAGTATATAATTTTTAATATTGTTAATGCTTAGTCTTGACTTGACCAGGCAGATAATAATTGATCATTTGGTATTCTTGGAAAACAATAATCAGTTCAAATTTTAGTTTCTACCAGAATTAGACAATAATTAGTTAAACTGGATTCAAAGCCCTTTTATCGTAGAGATGGGAAATGTGAAGTATCTCTCTTTGAAAGGCCAAGAAGAATTTTCATAACTTTCATGTGATTCAAACCTCAAACTTGAATTTTCAAGGAAAAACTTGAACACTTTTTGGCTTGGTGTTAGAGTAGAATTTCTAATATTTTCGGAATTAGAGATGCCATTTGTTACCACCTATTTGTGCGAATTGTCATTTTTTGACAATGACTGAAATTAAAACCAAATACCGCTCAAGTCTTAAGAACATCGAGATCACTATTAGACCAGCAGTGACAATTATTAAGCCAATATTAGAGTTATTGTGTCAGAATAAGCAATCACAGTTATTCCATTAAAGGTAAACGTATTCTTATATTATGCCAGCCGTCAGTAAAACCCTCTGTGGTACATTCAAATTTGGTATTACAAATTAATTGATGTACATTTTTTATTTTGAATTTTCTTACTTATATCTTGCATGTCAATATATTATAAACACAACTTTCTAATATAGTAAATTATTTGAAGAAATTTTCATTATTGATATTTTCATACACTATTTTTAGTCAACATAATTCTTTTATGATATATCTATACTTATATTTAAGGCACTTTATGTTTTCACTCAAACACGGTTTGCGCAAAACAGGGTTCCATCAAACGGGGTTCACGCAAAAAAAAAAGTACGCGCACAAACCGGTAAATAAACTATATACAGTGTTACTACCAATTGCGTTTATGACATTGATTGAAGGGTATTGAAAAAAATGGTCTGGTACAAAGGGGTCACACAAAAAATAGGTTGAGAAGCCCTGATATATGCCATACGATAATAATAATAATAATAATAATAATATTATAATATATTTATATACTTATATTGTCAACATCCCTGTTTCTCAACTAATACAAAGCCTACAGTGATGAATAAGGTATCAGTGGATAGGATCTTTTACCGACTTCTGACATAGCATACTCAGTCTACGTTAAAACACATTGTTTGGTTAAAATCTAAGTTAAAAGATAAACCTATTTATTTTTTCTGTTTCCTTTATAATGATTATCAATAAGTCTCAGGGACAGACGCTTCAAAGAGCTGAATTGTACTTGCCAAATGCTGTATTTATTCATGGACAACTCTATGTAGCCTTTTCCAGAGTCACTAAATCTAACAATATTCTTTTATCAACTACCGAGAATGGCAAACAAAAAATGTAGGATAAATATATTCTGACATCAAATATTGTTTACAAAGAGATCTTGTAAATTGTAAATACGTTCACATTAATAAACCCTCTTTGCTATTTTGTGTATACACTTCACCGAGTACTTAATTTCAACAATCCAACAAAAGATTAAATCTTTTTTGGGGGTGGGGGGGAGGGAAGGTTAAATATGCGAAAGTTTTGCAAGGGCTTACCGGTAATAATAATAATAATTATAAAAGTTGCTTGGTTAGAGAAGCATTTCTTTCTATATAAAAAACAGTCTTCAAATCAAATGAACATCTTTATACCTTGATTCAAACATAGTTGTGGCCAGTTGTTCTTCTTGACTGTTATCTCACGTCAATCTTCTTGTTTTTGATCAACAACTAGACCCAAACTTTGCTCACATACTTGTGTTTTTTTTCCTGAGATGTTTCTACTCTACTAATAATTTTTTTTTATCAAGTTGCTAAGTTTTCTTTGTAATTAATCAAGTGAGTGTCACGGGACCGACTGATGATACGGACCACAGAGGTCTGGCACCAGGAAGTCGGACAGTTTTTTTGTTGTTGCGTTGGTAAGGGTGGGGATTGGGGTGGTGGAATTCATGAGATACGGATATACGCTACAGGGATCGCGTGACTTGTGTTCTGGTCTGTGTTTATCAGCCACTGGTTTTATATCCTTCGAAAGCTATTAAACATATTCCCGCATTTATTATTATATGCTAGTGTGGAAAATATCGTGAGGGCGTTGATCAGCCACCATAAATTTATTATGTTAATTTGAACCCTGGTGGAACACAAATTTAGAAGTTTTTTACATTGTTTTTTATTAACCTTCTGGTTTATCTGTATTTAATTACATAATCACCCGCTTCTGTGGTCGTATGGTCTAAGGTATCACTCTGGCAATAGACTAAAGACAACGGTGACGGGGAAATTGTGGTTCGATCTCAGTCGGGTGTACCTAGATTGTTTGTTCCCCTATGTAGTTTAACACACTCTCCACGAAAATGTGGGCACACTTCCTCTATATTAGACTTTCATCATCCCCCACCCATTAGCGTAATCAGTATATAGGTGTATAACCCTAATGGGTAGTCAGACGTGGCGCTCAAAGATAAACAAAACGAGAAAGAGACGAGGAAGTTATAGTTTTAGAATAAATGTACTCATAATTGCGCGAAGGAATAGTGAGGAAACAATTTCGGAAACAAAGTCCCTTAGTACTCCTGAGCAGGATTTGAACCCTGACCTCTTCATCATAGGCCATATCAGATCAGGTGAGTTTAACGCCATAGTCTGCGTGCTAGCCGATGTGGGCATAAAATATTGTTATATCTAAATCAGGGGAAGTATGAATAATTTGTAGATCAGAGTAAGCACGTCTCCAGACAGGTTGTTTTGACGCACAATTAAACCATATAGAAACAATATTGAGCTGATTACTTGAGTTTAAGTTAAAAGCTGCTTATTTTAATTTATTATTATTATTATTTATTATTATTATTATTATTAGCACCACGTCTTACTACCCGTTCGGGTTATACGCACTTACGCTAATGTGTAATGTTAGGGTGATTGCGAGATGAAATGGAGGACCTACAGTTTAACGTGGGATCCGAACCACGGTGGAGGCCTGGCATTCCCCACATTCACAAGATGTCTTGTCAGAGGTGAAGGAAGGGTTTGGTAATCAGATAAATCTGTGCCGGGACCGGGGATTGAGCCTCGGACCCCCAGCACATAAGTTTGACACCTTACCCGTAGAACACCAGGTCACCCTGCTATTTTTATAAAGCGGACACATTTTGAAAGGAAAACACAAATTATTTATTACTAAAAAGTGGATTTATATAGCAAAAATGTATGCAATTAAGTGGAATAATACAAGGAATTGAAAAACCTATTGAGGACTAGAGAGAACATAATAAAAGTAGTTTTATGAAAGATTGCACGGGGTATAAATACACCATTGATCTTGCCAATCTAGAAAACAGAGCAAATTTTTTAGAAATTGATAAAAAAAATATCTCCGCCAAAACTACTAGTGTCTATTAGCCTTACTAAAGTCATTAAGCTTCTTCTTTTCTATATTTTTGTTATATCAACCAACAGGTGACCTTGAAGAGTAATAATAAAATAATTTAAATTATATTGTGACACTCTACTCTCAAGTCATACCATAATGACGTAAGTTCTTTATAAAGGAGCCATATGAAATTATATTTCTTAACTAAACTATTCGTATTTACTTTTGTTCATTTTCAAACATGTTGTTAGTCAAAGGAATAGTTACGGTAGATTTTGAAAAGGGGTAGAGTAAAACAAAAGAAGGGGCAAGAAACTTAGTTAAATATCACATTTAAAATTATTTTAATAAGTGAAATCTGAAAGCCTAAACATGAGGATCTAAACTGGTTTTTTTTGTTGTTTTGTTTTGCATACTAATTTTTACAAAAAAATAGGCCTATTTATTAAATTTAAAAACGTGTGGAGGACAAGAATAACTAACACAATAATGAATAATATCCCTCAGCGGGCTCTCGTGGGACTCGCCAGAGGTAGAATGGCAGGTTCCAAGCGGCCCATGAATACAAACGATGGGTATAGGGGAAACAGGGGGAAGGTACAATTTTAAATTAAATTTAGTTACTGCTGCCATCTGTTAGACAATTATGATACCTCTATAGTACACTTTAGGTTATGATTAAAATAGGTCTCCGTCATATTTAAATTAATTTAAAAAAATATTTGCTGAAGTCTTTAAGGGGATTGAGATATAAAAGTGTTGACCTTGAAAAAGTGAGTGATTTGACTTTACCCCGTCTTCTCCTGTATCCTTCAAATATGACAGACCTGCTTCTATGGTCACATGGTCTAACGTG
The DNA here is from genome assembly GCA_902141385.1 of Timema californicum. Taxonomy (NCBI): domain Eukaryota; kingdom Metazoa; phylum Arthropoda; class Insecta; order Phasmatodea; family Timematidae; genus Timema; species Timema californicum. The sequence continues at coordinate 5,671 of CABFOW010004516.1, forward strand.
CTAATCTCGCAAGAAACTAGACTGCCGATGAAGGGGTGATCAAAGTTCGAATCTCAGGAGTGTGTACCGAGAGTGGTTTTTCATAAATGGTTTTCCACCATTCCTCCACGTAAATGTGGATTCATTTATTATAAATTCAACCTTCCCAATCCCTAACCCATTAGTATAAATAGTACATAGGCGTATAGCCCGAATGGGTAGTAAGACGCGGCGCTGAAAGAAAAATGACAGCCCTCGACATACATTCATAAATCTCAATGAAACCACGATTCGTTGTAAGATGAAAGTTGTGAGGTGAAGTATTTGTTTTTATTATTATCAAATTTAAACTTGAGGCCATTCCATGTACATTATCAATATTTGCTTAGCTATACAGTCCACTTAAAACATCAATTTATACTTCGGAAGCACTTTTGTTAATGATAATATAAACTGTAAGATAATAGGTGCGACTATATTTTTGATATATTTAAAATGAGTCTCCGCCCGCTACTTAGAAGATTACAAAGCTAGTAGCAGTCAGTGTTTGTGTTTACACTTGGCTTAGTACATTGTTTATAAACAACACAGACAACAAACGGGACGGTTTTATATTTAATGCCATCGTATGTATTAACAAATGATGTATTCTTGCCACCCTCAGACTCAACCACTGGAACTTTTGATTACAATTTAATAAAAGATATAATTTATAGTTTAATGGATGATTTTAGTTTAGTTTAAAGTAGATTTTTTATTTATCACCGATCCGTTCGGGATATACATTTATGTACTAATTACGCTAGTGGGTTAGGGATTGGTAAGGTTGAATTTAAAAGAAGTGAGCCCATATTTGCGTGGAAAGTGGAAAACCATTTATGAAACCACCTCCAGTTCATCCGACCAAGATTCGAACCTCGATCTCCCCATCGTTGGAAGTCTAGCTCAATACGAAACAAGTGCGTTAGATGACGATGCCACCGATGCGGGTTTTAAAGTAGTTGCGGTGGCTCAAATCAAACCATCCCACCAGGATATCTCCCGTTGTCCCAGCGGTCCAGTCCACCCCAGTCGCTAGAGGTAGCTAGCTGTATGATTATAATAATAATTATTAATTAAGGTGACCTAGCGGTCTAGGGGTAAGGTGTTAGCCTTCTATTCTGGCGGCCGGGGTTCAATCCTAGGTCCCGGCACATATTTATCTGATTACCAAACCCTTCCTTAACCTCTGACAAGACATCTTGTGAATGTGGGGAATGCCAGGCCTCCACCGTGGTTCGGATTCCACGTTAAAATGTAGGTCCTCCATATCATCTCACAATCACCCTACCATTACACATTAGCGTAAGTGCGTATAACCCGTAAGACGCGGTGCTAATAATAATAATAATAATAATAATAATAATAATAATAATTTTGTGCTCACCAATGCTCTACCCCTGTGCATATTATATACAGAGACATTCTTCACTGGTTGTTGTATCATTGATTCAAAATAGTGTAGATGGTGAAAGTACCGAATAATCAAAGCTATCCACACAGTCACCACAACTAGACTCATTAATACAACAGCTACAACTAATGTAACGTCTGAGAGACTGCAAGTTTTATGTTTAACATCTTTATCATCACTCTTTCTCGGTTAACCTTTGCCCAAACTTCTCGCTCTCATTTATGTCGGAAGGTGATGTGCTATGGTATGAATGCACTTCTGGAATCCTCTATGAACCAGTGTTGTAAAACTTGTCTAATATTTAAGGGAAGATTGACTGCACGTAAACGAGAGAATGACACCACTGTTTCCTTATAGTAGCATTGCAGTTCCCTCAGATATGATACACAGTGTAGTGAAATACAGCCCTTGATATGAGACTAACTAAAACGGCTCAGTATTTGATAGTTATTGACGCTCAGAGACAAAAAAAAGTTTTGGTGCACGATTCCTGTGTCCAGGTTATCAGATTTCACTTAATTGGGTTTAATTTAGCCGTCAGGACCAAGCGAGAATTTAAGGGGGACACATGGGGTGGGCAGTGGGAATTGGGCAAGGAAATTGGCAAGAAGGACACGTGATAAGGAGAAATATGCCTACCAGTGCACGCAAATGTATATTAATTCAATATATTTGTGCACCAATCNCCCATCCTTTTACAATCTCTAAATTCGTGCTTGGTCAGGACTTATGTGGTTGACCTTACAATGTCAGTTTAAGATTCACAAGCCTAATGTAATTAGGTTTATACCAGCAAATTTTTAGAGAGATAAGAAAATAAATAATAACGTAGTGGAAAGGATGGATTGTAAAGGCGATGTAGTGTGGGGGAAGTGTGAATAAATCAATCATATATATTAAGGAAAAAAGAAACACAACGCTGTTTATAACATTACATGATTTGGAGAAAGATATAATTGTATCATAATATAGAGGTCAGTGGAAAGTTTCTTCTAGTTGTATTTCACTCACTTGCCTACTACTGATAAGATTAAACAATAAAAAAAATAGCCATTACTTTAATGAGACCTATGCAAGGGACAGCCATTCATTTCGGTTTGAAATATGAGTTTCAGTACTCGTAAATAACATGGTGGTGAGGGTGTTAAAGAGAACGTTGATTTAAATTACGAGCCAAGGACGACAATGTAGGGCGTGTGTTTTATTAGCAAGTTGTTGCTTCGTGGGGGTTGAGAACAAGGGGGCAGTAAAATGAGAATAAATAGTTTATGGTCACTAACCATAGCCATTCGAATTTCAACGGAATACATGCCATGCCATACGTTGTCTTCGGGTGTGATAAAAAAAACTATTCTGAAACCAGTCCACCTCTAATTTTGATTTGTTTATTGTGTCTAAAACGTTACCCAATCACCATTGATGTACTTTATTTGAACTTAGAATATGTTGATTGTTCCAGAGCTCATTAAAAGTTTTGTTTCAAAAGCTAATAACTTTCAATTTTTACCAAGTGCTTGAAATTATAAAACATAATAAACTTCCAATATAAAAGTTTGTAGTTTCATGTAACCATGCACTATACGGTCACAACTACCAATTAAAATTTCCATAGACCTGTATACAGAGGGGATATTAATTAGTGTTAAATATTCTATGGGCGTATTCCCATCAACAAAACACTAATAAGACTATATATAAACATGAATCTAGAAATGGTTAGTTTCTGAGCTAAGATGATTTTTTGGGTTCAATTAATAAGCAATCCAACAGGATAAGTAATGCAATTAAACAAGACAAAACTTATCAAACACAAGGCAGAACATTCTATTAAACATCTTGTTCAAAATGGTGTCCTGCTTCGATGCACCTTCCAAGCCTTAGTTCCATGCTTTATCTTACTGTGTTGAATACATCCGAGGTGTTACGTATTTTCTCACATACATTTACGATACGACCTCTTAAAACCTCAACATGAGGCACAAGAGTTGAGTAAACAATGTTCCCAGAGATAGAGATTAATCAGGTTTAAATCTAATGACTAAGCAAGCCATTCAATGGATACCCCAAAACCAATCCAGCTTTAAGGAAAACCTTTAATAACTATAAAACCAAGCCTTTATAAACCCTTGTTTGCATACGTTTCTGTTAATGTTTGCTCGATGGGACTACTCTCCTAGAATATTTGACACCTATTAAAATAAATCCTGTATAGCCGTGAAGTTGTAGAAAAAGAATAGTGGTGTCACCAAGTTATATATTTTAGTTAAAAATTAGTCTTAATTGCTTTATCGTTAACGGTGGGCCATCTGTTTTTTTAAATAAAATTTCCCTCTTAAGTAATATTAAAAGTTAAATTTGAAAGAGTTATAAATTTATCATCCCCTGTTATATTTAGACATCCTGTAACTCTATAGCTTTAAACCGAGAATGAGATTGTGTCCGTCAACCCAAGAATATATTTAATGTATTAATTAAAGCTGTAAATATACTATGGATATAGATTGTACGTAGTATTTAGAACCACGACCAAAAGAGATGGATATACAGTTTTTCTTTTTCAATTTGAATTTGCTATAAATCAACCCAGAAAGTGACCAAAGACCAAAGATTGTAAAGTTTAAAGAGTTTTAGCCTGACACCCATTAGGGTGACATTTGATGTAATGATTGAATTGCGTCCAAGTTTGCTATCTTGTATTATAATAATTAAAAAAGAATTATATCTTATTTTATAAATTAAAAGTGTTGGTGTTGTATAGTTTTTTTTAGTATATAAACAGTTTTATGCTAGATATTTCACACGTTGTAGATTTTAATTTAAAAGCCCGACTATTACGTTATATACACGACCATTCCCGACATGCTAGATTTAAAACACGGATTAAGATTTCATAGACTCCACCTAACCGGCTCCTCGTTAGATAGGATGTGAAGAGATGCGTTCCCTGAAGTGGTGTATATATATATCCAGCGACATTTCCTTCTCGAAGCTTCTTAGACAAAATAAAAGTTTCTGTAATCCAGGTGCGTTTTTGTTTACAAAACTGCGTTGTCTTTTTAAACTGAGACGTAGAAAGATGTCGCCTTGCCTTGCAACTTAACAACTTAACACAACTAAATCTTACTACCCGCTCTCATTTATAATATTGTAATTTTGAATATAGATGTGAATAATAAATTATTGGGATGTATAATTACATATCATTACACGTTATGACACGAGAATAGTGACCTATGAATGGTGATTAAAGAGAATTAACAAAGTTTGGGCTCTTCTATTTGTCAACCTAGTTAATAGCTCGGAATGGAAAATTTTAGAATTTGCTGTCCCAGTTAAAAACTTACATTGGTCAATAATTTATATCACGTGATATTCTTTTAGCATTACTTAGAGAACGTTCTGTTGAACCACGTGGTTTTGTAGGACTGCGCTAAAGGTCAGGACAGGCCCTACCTCTCACAATGGCGTGACCAGCCACAGTTTTCAGACGATGAATTTCTCTTACATTCGAACAGGACAGTTCACTTGTCTGGTAATTCTGTAAAAGGCAGTTACAAACTGCTATTTGATTCCTGTAATATTATCAGTCAATTTGTAGCATTGCAGCAATATTTTGGGTAGTCACGCCACGCTTAGGTCACACCGATCAAGGGCAAAAATGTTATCAATGTTCACCTCTGACGTAACGTCAGCTAGCCAGGTTTATCTGCAATTTTCTTGTCCATTCGATGAGGTTAGCGACACAAGCCACGTTCTGACGTCACACTTCCTTGTCCAATTCTTTTTATCACCTTGTATCCGTTCGGATTACACGTTATGCTTATGCACTAATTACGCTAGTGGTTTTAGAGAATAGGGAGGCTATATTTATAAGTAGTGTACTCTCACTTATGTGGAGACCCGCCTCTGTGGCGTAGTTGGCTAACGCGCTTGTAGAGATGGGCGATATATCACTGACTGTGATTTTTTCACCGATACCATTTGATCACTGATACTCCCAGTTACTCGATCTCAAAAGTATCGGTGATTGAGATATCAGTGATCGGAGATACTCGCATACTCGCAATACTCGCAATACTCGCAATACTCGAGCTACGGAGCTAGTATTTCTTCTTTTTCTAGACACTCGAATAAATACTCGCTTCACGGCCTTTGTTATTCTTTTATTTTTTAATTTTCTACCAACTAATTGAGAATCGACCTTATTGACTGGCATGTTTTACGTGTTATTTCTATTTAAAACACTTGATCTCTTAGAGCTCATTTATCAAAAACAGTATAAGATTGCTACGTAAAAATGACTTTGTTATTAAGAGCAAAATTCAAAAGCAAGCTTACTAAGCAAATCACATTTCGGATTCTTTTTAAAAGTAGGCTACGAAAAAAAATCACATAACACAAATTACATAACATTTCACTATAAAATACTAAATAACATTTTATTTCTCTATTTTTCAATTGTATTAAACTTCTTAAGACGCATACTTTTGTATTGACTGTACATTAGTCAGGCAACACGAAACCCGGAGATTAGGTAGCTGTATGTCAATAATGTCAATGTCAGTGCCGACAGAAAGAGCTTATGTTAAGTCTTTAAGTATCGAATTCCATTGCAAGCCGCCAAACTTCCAAGTAATTAGTTCTCCTTTCAAGTTACAACCGACAACCGAATGTCATGGGATTATTCGAGTAAATACCCAGTACTCAGAAATACTCCATACTCCATACTCGATACTCGATTGTACGCGCCTACTCGGACTGCAGCACCGATATTTTAAAATCACAGTCACTGTATTCACTGATATCGTAAAAACACTGTTTTTCCCATTTCTACGCGCTTGTAGTGTTGAGCTTGACTGCTGAGGACAGGGAGATCGAGGTTCGAATCTTGGTCGGGTGAACTGGGGGTTGTTTTTCATAAATGGTTTTCAACTCTCACTCCACGCAAGTGCAGGTTCACTTCCTCAAATTAAACCTTCCCAATCCCTAATCCAATAGTGTAATTAGTACTTAAAGTGTATAACCCGAAAGGGTAGTAAGACGCGGTGCTAAATATTATTATTATTATTTATGTGGAGGGATAGTGGAGAACCATTTTGGAAAAACTACCCTCAGTACACTCGACCGAGGTTCAAACCTTGATCTCCCCATCTTAGACTGTCTAGTTTACTGCGAGAGTAGCGCATTAGAACACAAGGTCAATTAAATCGCTTTCGGAATTAATAGATTATAGATATTTATTTTGTATTCAAAAGAATAATTTCCTACTGCTCTTATGATTCCTGAATTAATATTAATCTGGCTAGTAAATATTCTTATCTATTCGATAAGTTAAAACTGTATCTTATGACTGCCAAACTGTGTTTGTCCATCACATTTTTATCAGGAGGTTTAAGTGCCTGATAAATTTTATGTTAAAGTTAAAATGGCAGTTGGCCATAGTGATGCGTTTATTTGGTTTGTTGTTCAAAATGGCGAACATTCTGCCGATTATAGAAAACAGTGACGATTCTGATGATGAATTTTTAATGCATGTGGCATCAATAGGTACAAATGCAAAAATATATGGGCCAAGAGAAGACCACTATTCAAATTAAACAGATAGAGTTTTATTCATGATGATTCATATATCAAAATTTATTTTAGGTTAAAATCTTGTATCACGTGTTTAGTAGGCCCAGGCCCAGGCTCTAGCTATTATTAAGTTAGAACATTCAATTCACATTTTTATAAAAATGTACAAGCTATTTGCAGAGTTGTAATTATATAAGAACGAATTATTTAAATGTGAGTACAGTCAATTAAATTCTGTAAATGTTGTACCATACTATTGACCACATTTGATTGAAGTTCGAATCTCTCTCGGGTGAACTGGGAGTGGTTTTACCTAAATTGTTTTATAATCTCCCTCCACGCAAATGCGGGTTCACTTAATCTATTTCCAACCTTCCCAATTCCAAACCCATTAGCGTAATTAATATTAAAGCGTAGAACCCGAACGGGTAATAAGACGCGATGCTAAGTATTACTATACTAATTGTTAATGTTATACGCATATGATAACTACTCTAATGAGGGCAAAAATGAGGAAGGAAATATATTAGAGGCAAGATTCACGTATTTACATTGGAAAAAGAGTAGAAAAAGATTTAGAAAACCCTCACCCTCAGTAGAACAATCTGGTATTCGAACATTGATATCCCCAACATCATCAGGCCCGTCTAATACGAGATACGCCTTGGCACATTCGGTCACTGAAGCTGGTCATCGTAGAAACATTAATATTAAACACTGTTAAAAAAAATGTTAATATTAAATGTTCTTACTGTTGGCCAGTTCAGTTTTGTTCATTGTAATGAATAACTAGTCTATAATATATTGTATTATGGTTGTGAGACTATAGTTTGAACTTGTATAGGACATTGACTCTCAAATAAAAATGTGTTATATAATCAACTTAACTATGTATTTTTTTTGTACTGATCAATCATCTTTTAACCATTAATAAATTATCACTTGGGAAGGTATCAGATTGTGTCATCAAGAGGACTAGTCCTCCTTAACTGTTAATGATAGTGGGTCGAATGTGCTGTTATAGGTTGAGTTGAGATTTTAAGGTGGAATGGATGGTGACGCAAGAAAGGGACAGTGTTTTTGTACTTTTTTTTTAGGGCAAAACCTTTTTTTTGCCAAAATAAAAAAAATATTGATCCAATACAAACATAGAATCTAATTTTCTTCACATGGTGACCTCAAAATTACTTGAATATCTTTCGAGAATGTTCTGGAATTTAATGACTGTTTGTCAGATAATGCCGCTATGTTCATGTCCGATATTCAGTGACTGTTGATACCATCATGTGAAGAAAATTAAATTATTCCTTCATACTGGAGCAATATTTGAACTATTTTGGGCAAAATATGTTTTCCTATAAAAACTGCAAAAACACCGGCCTTTTCTCGCGTCCCCGTTCATACCCCCTTATTATTGTAATTATATTACATTAGTTACGAAAGTATATATTGGAATTCCATCATTATTCGTGAAGAGGAACATGCCAAAAAGCCCAATTTGGTGGCCGCATGGTCTAAGGCGATACTTTTGCAGAAAACAAGACTGACGATGATGAGTTGTTTGGGTTCGTGTCTACTGAGAGTTTTTTTTCCTAAATAGTTTACCACTCTTTATTTCCACGCAAATAAGAGTGCATTTCCTTTAAATTCAGCCGTTCTCCTCCTTAACCTACTAGTGTAATTAGTACACAAACGTAAAGCCCTAATGGGTATTAGGACGCGATGCTAAAAAACACACAACAAAATGGCAAAATGAGTCGTAAAAAGAGAATATTTAGGCATATTCGGAAAATAATTAGGGCCAAGTATTATATCAGTAGGGGTAAGGTGTCGGACTTCTACGCTGGGGGTCAGGGGTTCAATCCTAGGTCCCGGCACATATTTATTTGATTGCCAAACCCTTCCTTCACCTCTGACAAGACGTATATTATTCACAACCTGTGAATGTGTGGAATGACAGGCTTCCACCATGGTTCGGATCCCACGTTAAGCTGTAGGTCCTTCATTTAATCTCACCATCACCCTTACATTACACATTAGCGTAAGTGCGTATAACCCGAACGGGTAGTAAGACGCGGTGCTAATAATAATAATAATATAAAATCAGACCTAAAAACTTATCTGGTAAGAATTTAGTACAGAACATTATTCTATCAGGAAGGAGTCAAGCTAGTATACACCTAATTGTATTTATCTTAGTGACTACTCCGCATAAATACATCGAAACCTACTTGACTCAACATACATGCATCAACAACAATAACATATAGACAAACATTTGAAAGGTTTAAAATAGATTAAACGACTCCCATTTGACTACTTCATCATAAAAAGAATGATAGATGAAAGAGGGAGTGGAGTACTTAAGGATGAGCCAGTGCAGGGTGGGATAGCGAAGAAACGACTAAGGTTGAGGAGAATGGAGGAAGAGAAGATACCCAAAAAGATGTTGGATATTGAAATGAGGGGACAGGAGGCCTGAAGGAAGAGCAAGGGGCAGGTGGATGAAGGAAGTGTAGAGAACTGTAGAGGAGGAAATATGGTGTGGAGAAAGGATACGTTTGAGGGGAATATGGTCCTGACAGACCCGGCCAGTGCACAGTGTGATATTTCAGCAATCTAGCTGGAAAAAAATCAATTTTTCAATTGAACCAAAAGAGGGAAACTATGTTTGTGTTCAATAATAGAATATCCCTTGTGTGTGTCTGCGTGATTGGGTTCCTCAAGAAGTGCACGGCATAATGCTGAGACTTGCCCGAACATGTATATACTCGCACTTGTCATATGCAGCCCAAACTCACTCCATTCAGTCCTTTAAGTTCGCTAGACCGGTGTACATCCTCCGTGTTCTCCAGTGCTCTATCTATATTACAGTTATTATTTTCATTGTTTTAACTTATTATTAAGTGATTTATTTTTTCAAAATTATATTTTACTGACCCGGAGACAACTTTTGAAAACGTGAGTAATTTTCACTTAATATAAAAGCTATTTTTTTTTATTATAAGTAGGTTTAAGTATATTATACCACTTTATACAGCGTGGCTGCTATACACAAATTAAAGCTATTTCCTTCATATATTCAAAACACAAAAAAAGTTTTGCGCAAATTTGCGCACTAAATTTTTTTTCATTATTTACAGAATGAATCCGCCAATTACTAGTAAATCCTTATTTTACATATGGGTGGAAAAATCGAAGAATTCGAGATTCGAAGCCATTTTAGCTTTTATTTTGCAAGAATTGAACAACTCATCGTTTTCTGAAACTGCTCTAAAAAGTATTAGAGCAAAAATAAGGAGTTTTTGTTAAAAAATTGAAAAGAGATGGGATAAAGTGGCATGACACCAAGAGCGGTTCCTGAATGACTATTCATCCTGGCTTAGAGGAGATATTACATTTCCTGCGGTTGTGTTTCAAGCTTTCCCAAGTACTTCAACACAAGATGGTGCCATTAACAGGCCTGGTAGGCCTAAAAATCTCTTTAGTAGCTGTGGTCCTAAGGCTAGATCACTAAAAGTAAAAAGACTTCTTGACTCAACCCGCCATGATGAACTGTTGATGGCCACAGAGATGAAACTACGGAAAGAAGGGAAAAGGGACACCGCAGCTATAGTTAAAGAGCTCTGCTTTGCATCTACAAAAAGAGGTACAACAATCCAAAAGGAATGCAAGTTTTTACATCAAAAGCTAGCTTTACTATCTGCCGATCAAGCACTTGTTTTAATAGTGGATGCCAATCTTTCAACACGCCAGTACAACCTCATACGACAACAAGCTAAAGACTTAAATTGTAAATTATAAACACCTTATTACAAGGTTAAGGAAGCTAAATAGTTATGTTATCCTCCTGGAATTACCATAACAGAAACAACAGCAGAAATACCACTCCAATCGCTGATTGACCACACAGTATCATGGTTATGTAACGTTAAACAAATAATGGAGAGTTTGTGTTTGCCCAAGAATAGTACTCTCAACATAATCATAAAATGGGGTTGCGATGGGGTGGATCAAAATAGATACAGGCAAAAGTTTTCTGAAGAGCATTTTACCGATGAAAGTTTATTTAGCATTTCTATGGTACCTACACAGATTTACTCAGGTACTGAGGAATCTAATAAAACCATACTTTGGCAAAATCCCACTCCATCTTCGACCAGACACTGTCGCCCCATAAAATTTATATTTGGCAAGGAATCAGTAGACGTGATATCCATAGAGGGTAGGAAAATTGAGAGACAAATCGCAACAATTCCGTCTTCCAAAATATTTGTTAAGGGCACGCATGTTAGTGTAAAGTCTACATTGATATTCTGCATGATAGATGGTAAGGTCTGCAATGCAGTCACTTCATGTGCTTCAACACAAACATGTTACTTGTGTGGAGCTAAACCAAGCGAAATGAACAATGTGAATACAATATCAAAAAAGGAAGTGAACAAAGATTTTCTTTCTTTTGTATTATCACCTCTACATTCCTGGATTAGATTATTGGAATGTAGTCTTCACATTTCTTATCGTTTAGAAATAAAATCATGGCAAGCTAGAGGATCAGAAAAGAAACAAAAAGTTGCTAAAAAGAAGAAAGAAGTGCAAGAAAGGTTCAAAAGTGAGTTGGGTTTGCTTATAGATATGCCTAAACAGCAAACTGGGAACACTAATGATGGCAACACGGCTCGGAAGTTTTTTATAAATGCGGAGAGATCTGCAAAAATAACCGGGGTGAATTTAGACCTAATCAACAGATTTTATGTCATTTTAGAAAGTTTAAATTGTGGTTTTAAAATAAATGTGGAAAGGTTTGATACGTACACTATGGATACGCAAGACTTATGCCTCAGAGAGTACTCTTGGTATCCAATGCCCGTAAGCTTACACAAAATATTATTCCATGGAAATGATATTATTGCTTCTTGTGTTTTGCCGATTGGACAATTTTCTGAAGAAGCTCAAGAGGCAAGAAATAAACACAACAAGCAATACAGGGAATTATTTGCAAGATAAAACTTCCAGAATTGATACAAATACTGACTTACTTAACAGGTTACTCATCACCTCGGACCCATTTATTGCTAGTTTGCGTGAAACTCCTAAAACTAAACATGGAAAAATCAGTACTGAAATGTTAAATTTATTAGAAACCTCACGTGAAATAAATTCAGCACTAATAGAAAGAAATTATGTTTCAGATGACACATCAGAGGACTTATTAGAAGAATGTACTGACAGTAGTGAATCCGAATAAGTCTGTTTTCCTATTACATTTACAATCACCAATCCGAATAAATCTGTTTTACTATTACATTTACAATCACCAATTATCCCTCCCCCCCCCCATATGCTACGTTTCTTTTGATTTTTTTTACAATAATTAGGCCCTATAAATAATAATATAAATGTCAATCTGAATGCCAAGTGTCAGCATCTAATCAATCCATGTTTAATCAATTGTAATTTTTAATAAGCAACTGCGTAGTTTAATAATTATATATTTTTTATTGTATTATAAAATAGGTACATATACTCTCCTTTATGTATTTTATGAGTAATAAATAGCCCCAAAAAACAATGAAGGATATTATACTATTACTTAAATAATTTTTTCCTCTTAGATTGCCAAAATACCACACTGTGCAGTGGCTGGAAACTGTTCATGATTACTATTATGATGATGAACATGTATAGTCCTGGCTATGTGTAAACAGTCGAAAAATTGTCTAAACACTTTCTCGTCCTTACAATGTGTTCATTGAGTTTGAATGTAAGTGTGTACACAGGCAACGACATGACAAAGCTGTGTTTCAGCAGTTGATAAGAGTTGCGGAGTGCCACAACATTGCGACTTCTTTGTCTTACGACTAGGACGCGTCTAGTGGAAACAATTGGAGCCGAGTATACCGGCGATAATTCTGTCGTTGCTCACCAGATTGTGCTGGGAGCAAACCATGACTTCCGTCTAGATTTGGAACAAATACAGCATACAATGCCTATCAATCATTTTATCGTACCCCTTCTCCAATTGGTGACCTGCCAAGAAATTGATTGTCCAACTAGAGCCAAAAGTTCATCAAAACTGGAAATACTCATTCTATAGTAGGAAAAAGACTTATCGGAGTAGTTCCTACAGCATTAAAAACTTGTATAAGACTTTTCAAGTGAAGGTCTTTCACTATAAATAGTGTACACAAAATTGACGTCATGTCGTCATCGTTTTCTATTGCAGGTTACAAGAGTAAAAATAGCACCTACTCCTACTACGTCCATTATGATTCCAGACGTAATATAAGTTTCTGGAACTTTTGTTTTTCCTGGCAATAAATCTGTGTCTTGTGAAAACACACAACCAACGATGCGACTGTTTTGTCGTCCATCTGTTGCTGTGCAATTGCTAGACAGAAAGGTAACGACAAGAAAGTTTTAAGACAATTTGTTGGCTGTGAATACATGGCCTAAGGTGGTATAGTAGGGCCTCCATATCCACGGGTAATACGTTCCTGGACCTACCGTGGTTACGTGAAACCACGGAAAATACATGAATATCCCGTTATATAATAGTTCTGTAACATTCATAAACAAGGTAAAGTTTAATTGATAAATTATTCACAGTAAGACGTTACCAACATTAAATAAAGTAATAATAACGTGTGCTATAAGCTACATTGTACTTACTATTCTCCATTATTGCTGTTGTGACGATCACTGATGATGATGATGATGATGATTATGGTTATGAGTCGAGTAATGTGCTAGACCAGGGATTCCCAACCTTTTTGTACCTTAGTACATTCAAAACTAACGGTAGGGCGGCGGGCACCAATTACTTTTTAAAGGCAAATTTGCTAACTCCCGCCAAGCTCATAGGTCTCCCTCAACACTATACACACGGCCGGTCAACTGCGACGTTAAGGTTCCAACAGCGATTGTGACGTTACATGTGGTTGTGGGTAATACTCAAGGCTGTAGCTATGGGGAGGGTGTTCAACCCCCTCCGAGGTGACCAAAGTTAAATTTTTTAAAAAAATACTGCTTTATTTGCGGTTTTAATAATACCAAAATAAAGACACAAGGAATTATTTAACTACTCACCACAATTTTTGTACTTGGGTAAATTTTTAAAATATATATTTATTCTTTGTTTATTCAGGCAACAAAACTGGGTAGAACCAAGTCAAGATATTTACAAAAGAAATAGGAAGTATTAGCAATGTATTAGTGAGTGTGGGGTGAATGTTGGAAGGGGGTAGGTCTTTGAGATGAGGAAAAAGCAAAACCATTCAGCTTGAAACTATAGTGGTTCCAAATGTAAGGACACTTTGTAAATGAGGCGGTAAAAAAGAGGAATGATAGCGAGAGATTGGAAAGAGGAGTACTTTCAATCACCATGTTTTTGAGAACAGCATACCTGGAGATAAGAAAAAAACTTTATTTTTGTAGGAAAAGTGATAGATTAAAATTATTAATCACTAGACCCTTCTCCCTTTTCCCTCCCCCACCCACATTATTTTCAACACACATATTGAAGAATCATCATAGACTCAACCATAAAATATGAGCGACTATCAACATTTTTATGAGGAATAAATTAAATTTTCAAAAAAAATTATTAAATTTTCAAAATAAAATATAGCCTATGTTACTCGCTGATGATGTAGCTTTATATTGGTGAAAGAATTTTTAAAATCAGTCCAGTAGTTTCTTGAGTTTATCCATTACAAACAAAAAATCATATCTTTCTACTTTATAATATTAGTATAGAAGAACATTTCAGCTGTGGTCAAAAAGTGGTGGGCAGACGCAAAGGCATAGGTGGACATAGGTTTGGAGACCCCTGTACTAGACAGTAGGAGCGTTTGTGCGGCTGATAGTACGACCAGTTCTCGCTTTGCTCTTGGTTTGAAATTTATAAACTATTTTCTTCCTTAATTAAAAATAAATTAAATTGGGCAGCGGTAAACCGCAGATAACTGAGACTGCAGCTACTGAATCAGCGGATACAGTAACCCTACTGTTTATGTAAACGTGGAATTGATTTTGCAAAGTGTTTTTTAATCATATTTCTAGGATCTGCATGTAACGTGATTTTTACGTGATGACGTATACCTGGATTGTAGGGGAAAGCCTCTGGTTATTTAAAGAGATCGGAACTTTTTGCATCATAATATAGATTCTTTTAGCACCCGTCCGGGTTATACGCTTATGTACTAATAACGCTAATAATTTTAAGAATTAAGAAGGCTATATTTAGAGGAAGTGTACCCACATTTCCATAGAGGGAGAGTGGAAAAAACACCCTTTACAACCGACTGAGATTTCAAGCTCATTCTCTTCGTCATCGGCAATCTAGCATAATATTCGAGGAATTTTTAGCAGTAAGGGTTGCGCACTGTCATAAATGAACACAATAATTATAAAAGTAGCCATATTAAAAAAGTTTGAACCTCTATTCTTAGAGAAAAGAGAAGAACTACCCTCTCGTAGAGTATATTTTCCTGAAATGTACAGCACATCAACGTCATATAAAATTTAATAATGATTGATATAAGGAAAAACTCCATTAAGTGACAAAGGTGAAATGAAATATTTAGTAAATGGGAAAGGTTCTTAAATTTGTTTGAAAGTAAAATTTCCCCCATGAAACACGCCAATTAGCTTGATTTATGATTTTAAAATATTCTAAGCATGACAAAGCATCAAGTCGGCCTTTGTAGGCCTATTCACGTTCATTATACTGATTGAAACAAAATAATCAAAGGACTCCTTTGTTCAAGTATAAAATAATGTCTCGAAGACAAGACTTCATAAGATGGCGTTGTTGCGTGTTTTCTTGGAATATTTTATATGCCTCAATAATATTGATGAATCAAATAGCTAAAGCTATTATTTATGCTTTTAAGAGAGGATTACTCCATCCAGATATCCTATTCTGAAAATTGAAAAATGACGCCTCTACACGGGAATCGAACTCGGGACCTTTCACTAAGTACGCCGATGCTTTTACAACTAAGCTATCCAGGATTAGTCACGTGCTCAGGGTCATTCTTCACTCAAATTTTAAGGCAGAGTCTATGATGGACGTGCGGAAATCGTTGGCTACAAATGTTTGATTTTATTAAGATCACACCCGCCTCGGTGGCGTAGTTGGCTAACGCGCTTGTCGTGTTGAGCTCGACCGCTGAGGACGGGGAGATCAAGGTTCGAATCTCGGTCGGGTGAACTGGGGTAGGTTTTTCCTAAATGGTTTTCCACTCTCCCTCCACACAAATGCGGGTTCACTTCCTCTAATTAACCCTCCCCAATTCCTAATACATTAGAGTAATTAGTACTTAAAGCGTATAACCCGAACGGGTAGTAAGACGCGGTGCTAAATATTAATAATAATAATAATAATAATAATAATATCATGAGCTATCAGATAACGCAGCCACCTTAGACTTGGTAGTTGGCTTATTGCTACCACTTGTACTTGTATATTTGTAGTCAATTATTTCTGCACGTCCATCATAGACTCTGCCTTAAAATGTGAGATAAGACTGACCTTGGGCACGAGACAAATCTTGGATAGCTCTATTGTTAGAGCATTGGCATACTAAGCCAAAGGAACCGGGTTCGATTCACGTGTCCGGGTTTAATTTTTCAATTTCCAACATAATAAATAATATAGTTAATTTTTTTAAAAAATTTACCAGCACCTGCAGGTACACGAGCTAGAAGTAAAGCTAATTTAATATGATCAGTCAGTGTCAACCAATAATTTATAAAAATAGTGGCTTTGAGGTCAATTATTAAATATCTTACATGTAAAGAATATACAAAAATATTACTATTAAATATTATTTAAGAATAATTAATTTAGCCTGATTAAAATGTTACAACTATGATGGCGCTAGCTTTGGAGTTTTAGTTTCACATTCATGTTATGTATTATACTTTCTAATAAAGAATACCAACGAGTTAAATAAAATATCATAGTCCAAATAAATTAAACAAAATAACTATTTTAAATAAAAACAATAACATTTTAATATTCTAAATTGGTGATAAATATATAATTTTATGTTTTTTATAACATATTTTATGGCTTTAAAAATTCGTTAGAATTTAATTTGGAATAATTATACAATTTTTATTAAAGTAATAGTGAAAAAAGTTTTAATTAAACTTTAAACTGGGTGAATTTACTTCTTACTAAGTGCTATCTGATAACAGGAGCTAATTATCTCCCTTTCAGCTCAAAGCTGCCATATTCATAGCTTCTCCAATTTCGTAAGTAATGGTTCTTTTCAATACTAGGGCTTTATAATACTATAATTCTGCAGTCTGAAGACTAGCATGCTACTGTACTTTTTTTGTAAATTTCTTGGTCTCAACGCCAGAGCTTTATAATAAGTCTTCACACTCTGCAGACAACTTTGTTATTTAAAACCATTTTAGCTTATAAATTGGTGACCTGGCGGCTTAGGGGTAAGGTGTCATACTTCCGTGCTGGCGGCCGGGGTTCAATCCTCGGTCCCGGCACAGATTTATCTGATTACCAAACCCTTCCTTCATCTCTGACAATACATCTTGTGAATGTGGGGAATGCCAGGCCTCCACCGTGGTTCGGATTCCACGTTAAACTGTAGGTCCTCCATTTCATCTCACAATCACCCTACCATTAAACATTAACTTAAATGCGTATAAACCGAACAGGTAGTAAGACGCGGTGATAATAATAATAATAATAATAATAATAATAATAATAATAATAGCTTATAACCTGAACGGTTAGTTAGACGCAGTCCTAAAAACAAACAACACATTTTCATGAGTAACCATCAGTCCAGTGGAATAGGAACATTAGTAAAACACCCGCCTCGGTGGCGTAGTTGGCTAACGCGCTGGTAGTGTTGAGCTCTACTGCTGAGGACGGGGAGATCGAGGTTCGAATCTCGGTCGGGTGAACAGGGAGTAGTTTTCCTTAAGTGGTTTTCCACTCTCTCTCTCCACGCAAATGCGGGTTCACTTCCTCTAATTCACCCTTCCCAATTCCTATTCCATTAGCGTAATTAGTACTTAAAGCGTATAACCCGGACGGGTAGTAAGACGTGGTGCTAAATATTATTATTATTATTATTAATATGAGTCAAACAGGAGAATACTGTCAATTGAGTCCGCCCATATTCTAAGATAAAATTTATACTTAAAAGGTGAAGGATTTTATATGATTAATCTAGGAATATTTCATTATTCATTAGGAGGAAATTTATTTTTGTATGGATATAGCTATGTTTTGGGATTATACTTCAATTAAATGAGCTTAGTTGAAAAATAACTCCCAAAACTGGGAAACGAACCCAATACCTTTTGTTTACCTCACCAATGCTCGAACACTGGACCATACAAAAATCGTCATGTGTTCAGGGTAACTTTTAGCTCATTATTTAATGCAGAGCTGACTATGGATGTGTGGATTCATTGTGTACTTAAGTTTAGCCAATTTTCCCGGCTTCAATTCTCATGTCAAATTATAATTTTTCAATTAATTAAATTCAAGATACCCCTGTGTATGTTTTGTTTTGAAGTGCAGCGTGAAACCCATATCAAAACCTTATTGTAAATATGAATATATCTCTAATCACCATGAAATCATCCTTTTATATTTTTTTATGACGACAGATTTTGATCAAATATATATCTGGGGCAACTATGCCTTAGTTTCTTGCAAGGCTTCACAAATAACTCATATAATATCAACACACACACCAAAAAAAACTACACATACAGTTCACGCTCTCAACTCCTCCCCTCCCCCTCTTTTTCTTACCCAACGCAATAAAGATGGTTTAACCAAGACACCTTCCTACCTATCCCTAACGCTGGGACCTGCCTCGGTGGCGTAGTTGGCTAACGCGCTAGTCGTGTTGAGCTCAACTGCCGAAGACGGGGAGATTGAGGTTGGAATCTCGGTCGGTTGAACTGGGGGTGATTTATCCTAAATGGTTTTCCACTCTCCCTCCACCCGAATGCTTCTTCTAAAATTCAACCTTCCCAATTCCTAATCCATTATTGTAATTAGTACTTAAGTTTATAAACCGAACGGGTAGTAAGATGCGGTGCTAAATAGATAAAATAAACATTAACGCTGGGAATCAACATAAAAAAATAATAAATGGTTAAACCAAATAACTATAATTATCTATTTGTTTAGCATCGTGTATTAATACCTGTTCGGGTTATAGGCACTTACGCTAATGTGTAATGGTAGGGTGATTGTGAGTTAAAATTGAGGACCTACAGTTTAACGTGGAATCCGAACCACGTTGGAGGCCTGGCATTCCTCACATTCACAAGATGTCTTGTCAGAGGTGAAGGAAGGGTTTGGTAATCAGAAAAATCTGTGCCGGGACCGAGGATTGAACCCCGGCCGCCAGCATAGAAGTCTGACACCTTACCCATAGACCACTAGGTCACCACTAATATAACTAATGTCTTAATATATTGACCTGGCTTTGCTCATTGGGGGCTCCACCCCCAAACCCACAATAAGTTTTCTTTGCAAGTGTATGCAAACGAATGTAATTCCAGAGACGTTTTTTATAGCTCTTACAGTTTATCCACACGAGACCTCCAAAGAAAGGTCCGCGCCGACTTCAATGTTGCTCCGCCATTTTTCAATTTTTTGGGGTTAAAAATTGTTTTAAAATCTTTTTGAAATTTTTCCGTCGGTTACAGGCTAGAAGCTCTAATTTTGCCAAACTTCAAGTTTCTAGCTCGTCTGAAAGTGGGTAAACATTAGTGTAAATGAGTGAGTCAGCCATGTGTCTTTATAGTAATATAATATCAATCTTTGTGTAAAATTTATTCACTCCTCTAGAGACGTGGACTAGGATGTCAGAATTTTCTCTTCTGGTGATAGGAAATAATTGCTCGATCCACTTCTTAGTGACCTGAGATGCTTTTATTCCTACCATTCCCATCATTATTTCCCAAAAATACGTTTATATTTTGTTTAAATGATATATTCCTTCTCCCTAATTCATCCATGTTGTAGACTATGTTGATATCCCAGATAGGCGACAATCAAACAATGTGTGTGATTACCTGAAAAATATATTTAAACACATAAGAACCATACAAAATAAATATATTAATTTTCAAACATTTCCCAATAGCGGATTACCATCTTGTTTATGCGTTCGATACACCAATAAATCACTACCTGTGCCCTTGTCGAAGCCGGAAATTATATCAATGAACATTATTTTAGATAAAAAAATTAAACCTGGACACGGAAATAGAACCCGAAACCTTTGGCTTAGTACGCCAATACTCTAACCATTAAGCTATACAGACGTAGTCCTCCGACCAGGGTAATTCTTCACTCTTTTTTTAAGGCAGAGTCTGTGATGTACGTGTGGATATCGTAGTCTGAATATTAATGATCAATTAAGATCGTGAGCCATCAGATAACGCAAACCCCTTAGACTTAGGAGGTATTTATTCTGCCAAGTGTACAATTACAATAATTGTACATCTCCTGGATAGCTCGATGGTTCGATCATTGGTGCACATGGCCAAAGGTCCCAAGTTTGATTCCCGTGTCCAGGTGTCATTGTTCAATTTAAAAGAATATTATATTTATCTGCAGCTATAACCGTAATTAACAAATATTATAGACTGTCTATTTAATACATCTATTAATGCATTTTTTTAATAAGCATTACAGTTAGTGGTGTGCAAATATGAATTTTTTACTTCAAGTCAAGTTTGAATCAAGGTTAACTGAAAACATTTAGCTTGTTTCAAGTTCTATTAATATATAAAGCAATATTTGTACTAGAAATATTTGAAGTGTAATTTTCGTAACAGATCTATTTACGACTCATAAATACATACATAGATTTGTCAGAATAATTTTTTACTTGTCTTTTATATCTTATTTCTTTTTTTAATAAAAACAGATTTATCTATTTCAAATTATGTTGAAAATAATTTAGACAATGCTCATTTTTGACGCTACCCTACACTCAACAGAACAAAAAAAAAAACTAAACAAGTAAGCTACTCATCAAATTCAAAATCTGAAATAGAATTTCAGTTTTAATTGGTACACAATGTAATCCAATTATGTGTGAATCAAACCAGGGTAGTTAATTATTAATAATTCCGTTTAAAATAATAGAATAAAATAATTATGTGAAATATAGGTTTGTGTTAAATGTTCAGAATACACACAGCTCTTATTTGTACTCGTATTTAATTGTGTTAGCCTATTTCATTTATTGTGATATTCATATATTAACAAAAATAGGTTTTCCCTTATTTATTTTAATTCCATAGATTTGCTGTTGACTTATCAGATTGCCTGCAATAATCGAGTACCGAAATTATAATCAACATTTTAAAGTTAAAGATTATTAAAACTTTGATACCGAATATTTCTTTTGACAAATAAAGTTTCTATTTCCATTTCCGTATTCTGAGATTATCGTAGCAGAATTTTCAGTCGAGAGTTAATTTCCTTTCATTTGCAGGAACTTGAAAAGACTTAGTGAGCTATAACGGTTTTCGATAACCATCGTTTTCCGTGGTCGTTTATTGTCGAGTGATGTTTCGTAACTAGCCTACGACTCGTTTAGTAAAAGCTGTTAATCGATTATCAATAATCATAATGATGTATAAAGCAAGCATTATTTAAGGACGATATTAGCGTCAGAACACTATTATCGTTGACAACAATAACAAAGGATTTGAGAAATACCCGTAAATATATTTCTGAAGATTCAAGTGCGATATAATACAGCATCCTGTAGTGCAAATAATATTTGAACTGGTTGTTGTTTCGAAATACGAGAACATATTAGATATTCATTCAAAAGCTATTAATTAGCAGGGTTCAGTTGTTCATACCCTTAAAAGCTTAAACTATGAATTCGAAAATGTTATTAAAATGTCAAAAACATCAAGTTAAGAACAAAAATATGTTTAAAAAATATAACTATGGCTTTTGAAAGTACACCCCACATAAACTGAAGTTGTCTGAATAGTTTGGGTAGGTAGTTTGAATGTAAATTTATAGTTAAAAACATCAAGTAAAATAAACTTATATTTTGGGTATTTCAAAAACATATATTCATTAGTTATTAATATAGTCTTTTCCTCACTCTACATATCTCTAGGTAGTGGTTCTAACCATCTAACCTTATATAGCCTATATGGAAGTGTACTGTCTATGAATAATATTAATTATATTTAATATGCAGGGTGCCAGCTAATTGTCTTACCATACTCGGTATGTTGTCGAGAGACACGGTGTCTTCTAGATGTCCTAGATTATTCGTAGACGCTGAATTTGGAAGTTAGGATTCAACTCTACTGGAAGCTATTTTAATAATGAAAAACATACAAGTGTGACTCTTGAATTATGTGCATTGCAGAAGTGACGTAAAAGATTATTAACAATACTATAATATTATTTCAAAACATTTTACGATACAATACAATTCATGCGATTCAAAACATGAATAACAGTGTAAAACCAATAAGATAATACCCTCTTTCAAAGTATAAACAGTGTCTTCGATTAAAATAGCTTGTGTGCCGTTACTATGGTAACAAAGCATAACAGTTTGTTGATAAATAAATGATCTCAAAGTTTAATTATTGAAAATAATACATTATGTATAGTTCAATGTGATAAAGGAATAGTAATAAAAACTCTTTAATAAAATTAGTGAATTTTATTCAATTAATATTGAGTGGCATAAAAAGAAAGTTTGAGTGAAATCTAACTGCGTTCCTTCAAATCTTCAAGATGGCTGCAGGGGTAACTCATTATTAATAGATATTCACATTTAAGGTATTTATTTATGCATTTAATGTTCATGAATGTTGTGTTTTCCCGTAGAAATGAACGTGAGAAAATAGTATTTGAACTGAAGTGGCTCAATATTTGAGAAATTATGTTTGGAGAAAGATCTGAAGAAAATGGTGAAAGTTGATAAATTCAGACGATTACAAGGAAATATTGATTGCAGGTAAAATACCTGACTTGTTGATCTAAACATATATATTGGATCTTCTAAAGAAGATTATCTCAGATATAGAGGGTCCTTGTCGCTGATCAGATGGCTAATTTCAGATATATATTTCTTTCACAAACACCGTCGTATTTTAACACACCACTCAATTGTATTTTGTTTGGCTGTCATGGTTACATTATCCAAATAAAACTATTACATTCTGAAATAATTTCCTGAATGTCCTTGGATCAGGGTTGTCAAACTCGTTTCATTATGAGGGCCATAATAAAAATTTAAATATTGGTATAGTCTCATTAAAAAAAGTCACCATCGTAGATAATGTGATTTTTTTGGTTATATGTCTATATAGTATAGTATCTGTGTCTTCCAAATATTTTTACATAATGAAAGTTAACGTAAAGATGATTAACATTTTGTATGTGTTGGGTGCAATAATAATAATAATAGCAATAGGGAAAAACCTTTACCTCGGCTAATTCAGAAAGTGGCACGACGACTCTTAATACTCGAGACCAATGGGGAATACTTAAAATAAAACATGAACAATTTAAATAAAATGGATTGTTGGAATTAAATGTACTAATTTATACTACAACAAAAATATATAAAAATAGACAATTATTGGAACTTTTGGGGGTTTATTATTGTTTAACCCACCTCGGTGTCGTAGTTGGCTAACGCGCTTGTCGTTTTGAGCTCGACTGCTAAGGACGGGGAGATCGAGGTTCGAATCTCGGTCGGGTGAACTGGGGGCGGTTTTTCGTAAATGATTTTCCACTCTCCCTCCACGCCAATGCGGGTTCACTTCCTCTAATTCAACCTTCGCAATTCCTAATCCATTAGAGTAATTGGTACTTAAAGCGTATAAGCCAAACGGGTAGTAAGACGTGGTGCTAAATAATAATATTATTATTGTTTACTTTTTTACCACATCCCAATCCTGCCTATGGAATTCTGAATAATTCTAGTTTTAATTCGACAAAAAAAAATGGTATTCTTAAATAAAATTTATCCCTTAAAATAATGATCTCTGAATATGGTTGAATTTAGGAGTTTAGAACATATAATACTAGAGTAAAAGAAAGATAATATAGGCTGAACTTATAAAATATAAATTATAGTTTTGAGTAAGACTATATAAAAAGAAGGTATTGTTGAGGAAAAAGAAACAAAAAACAATAGAATTAATATTTAGACATAAAATAAAATATTAATTAATTCTCTAAAATAAATAAAAGGTCTAAATATATTTAGTCTTTCTGATTTTTTTTTACATAAATCCTGGTTTCTTGATAAAAGAGGAAAACATAAATTTAAAGTTGAATGTTTGGCTTGATCTTACCAATGAATTATGTTGAAAAAGCACGAATTTCTGAAATTTGTTTCCTTTTATTAATTCCAACTCATCCACAATTTGAAGAAATAAGAAATCTCTAGTTCTTGCTCATACACTTAACTTTCTATTTGCGTACTTGCACTTTACTTTCAAGCCATTGTTTCGCTTCAAAAATAAATGTAGTTAAGAGCTACACAGCTTTTGCTCCATGTTAAAATGACATAGAGGAAGAAGACCCTAATCTTCTTCCGAGAGTGTTCCAAGAACCAAATTTAAAAACATTATATTTTCTTCCAAGCCCAAAGAGAAAAATAATATATTAAAATAAAAGATAAAATGCTGGCTATGGACTAGAGATGAATACCATTAAAATGTAGATTTAATATAAAGATTGAAATATATTTCAATGAATATGAACAATGTTTCTCAAAAGAATTAAATGTTTATTTATATCTGTCAGAATTGAAATGCGCGCTAGTTTGCAGGTATTTACATCACATCCTTTTCTTTTCTTACTTCTTATACAATCGCGAGGCCCGCCACTCACTTAGTTGACAGATCTGCACATACGTTGAAATAAATCATGGCCGACATTGAAAATAAATAAAGAAGAGTCAACAATCTTCTTAGAAGAATAATTCATATGTTTAATAAAAGTTAAGTGTTCTTCCTTAGGTCATAATTCCTTATTTAAATTATTTAAAACAGTGGTATACGTTCTTCCTTCCGTCCATTTTATTTTTGATTGGATGTAAATATTATTTTGTCATTCCGGCAACACAGCGTTTAAGCTGCAACCGAACTGTGAAGTGCATAATTTCAAACGAAAATAAATTGGAAACCATTTACAAAATTTAGAAAAATATAGGGAAATACATGATACGGTGGATAATAACGTTACAGTGCCCCCTTTTGTTTTACAGATTAATTTTAAGCCTGAAAATTACTTCGTGGAACAAAATGTTTTTGATACAAAATAGGCCTAAAATCTTAAATATCATAATCTAACTTTCATTTTCCTTTAAATTAGTAAATTAGTCTTATCAAAGTGCCTTTACTTGTTCTGGTTCAAGGCGATAAGTGAGGATGGCATTGTTCTTTCTCTAGTCTTTAAAAACATAGCTGCTTTAGTAGAATTAAGTTTAACTTCCATGTTCACATAGTAAGTATGTAGCGGCATAGACGGTTATTCAATCTACTATATCCTCTTGTCTGCTGTAAAGGATCGCTGTAGATCACAAATAAAACAATACATCCACCACGCCATACTTGACCAATATTCTTTAAACTTCATTCGAATAACGAAAACTCTCTTTGTCTTGTAGCACAAACCGGAGCACTTTCAGTGAAGCTGAATATCTAGATCGACTTCACTGAACTCGTTTAAACTCACTGATAACACTTCCTAAGCTGAGGGTTAGGTGAGTTAAAATATAAGTTTCCTCTCACCAAAATGTCTAAACGTATTATGTATGTTCACTTGAGGTCTGAGGTACATGTATTATTTATCACTTGGCTGACTTCATATACAAACAAATCATATTTATATTGCACTCAAAAGTAGTCCTAGTCTCAACACTTATAAAATGTTTTACACAAAATCAACATATAAATTAAACATTTCAAATTACCACTTGTATGGTAGTTTACTTTGACACCTTCTTCATCTAATGAAGGTATTTCACTACACAATATCAATTCTTAGTAAAAAATATAGTAAAAAGTAAATTCACTACGTGACACTTTAGTGGTATGAAAACAGAAACTTTCATAGGCCAAGTGTTTATAGTCAAAATGTCATAATAATCTATATGAATTGGATATTTATACTTTCCCCTGCTAATTGAAAGGTACCTGCTGTTCAAAATTACCACCAAAGACAAAGAACATCTAGCCCATTCTTGACCTTTCATCCTTCAACATGCATTAAATGTGTTTACACATAAATCACTTAAACATTAAACATTACGATTTGAGGCCTGTAAGTACAACCACTATATATCCTTATTAAACTAGTTAACACATTTTAAGCATAAAGAGTTAATTATTTCATAAAATAATGGAAAAAGTACATTCACTCATGGTACTATTGTGACCAAGAATACAGGAAATCTGATAGGCCAAACACTTATGGCTAGAATTTAACAATTCTATAAATGAATACAGTTACTACAACCTCTCCTTTAGGTGATGTAACAAGTTTATGTTACCCGCACCCTGATTATCTCCCAAAAATAACAGACAGGTAGTTTACAAGAGAGTTTATTTATTAAGTGTTTATTTATTTAAAAAGCAATATGATAAAAAAAACTCTAAGAAAGAGAGTGAAGCGTGAAATAGCGTAACGCGCCGGACAAGTTAACAACAATGACTAAACCGTAAAATATGGAACGTGCGAGACCCCGTCTCATGTTATGGTGGCGTTAGATACATCACACAACTCCTGTTACATTGACCTTCATAAACATCTTATTATACCAATCATAATAAATACCCAAAAACACAAGTAATGCTGAAGTCACTCCCTCGCCACTGCCAGCGATCCTCTAACAATAAATAAAGACTCCCAGATAACGGATGTCTCACTAACCACGATTGGGCTTAACCGTAATAAAGAAAAACAATTTAATATACAAACAAATCTCTTTCTGCCAGCCTTTACGTTTATTATGACATCCCTATAAGAGGGCTAACTCGCTTACTCGCAGCCAGATTTAACTAACATCGTGTAATCTTTTAAACAGTAAGACAAATAACCCAATTTTCAAATGATAACAAGAGATAAACATTTAAATGACGTAATTGACAAAACAAGCAAATACGCTGCAAGAATCCATCAAAGACTTAAATAGCGGCGCTCTACAGCATACGACCACCCGTAAAGTGAAAGAAGTTGAAACTTCCTTTTAACAAATTTATAAGTTCTCCCAAAAGATCACTAGGTTATGTTAAATAGATCGTACGGCTAAACCGTGCAAAGTTGTATATTTTATCCATGGTCAGCAAGCAATATGAAGTAGGACCAAATAAAATAATTAATTAATTATTTTAAATACGAAATCCTGAACTGTAATTTTGAAGCATAATAGCCAGAAGTAATTTAGAATACAGAGATGTGATCTAACCTAGGTACAAAGGTCTCTCACCTATAGATCACTAAGTAATGAGTGACGGCACTACTCAACAGTGTACTATATATATGGCAAGTGACGCTAGGTGTACTCAAGGTGCGTAACAAAGCAGGGGGAAAGCGGTAAGGGGGAGCAAACGTCTATAACATACTCGGCTCGCCCAACAATAGTTCAGATAGTCTTTGTACACTTTTGCTAACGCACATTCGATCTGCGCATATCATATCTTCCTTTTTTTCTTGGGTGCGGTGAGAAATTGAAGCCAGGCCTCATCAGTAGTGATGGGTTGAACCAGCTCGTTGACGCGAGCCAGCTCACATGAGTTCGCTCACTCAAAATAGTCGTTCATATGAGTCATACCGTTCACCGCATGGCTGGCTTGTTCCCAGTCCCTTCACCCCTTCACTACTCTAACTTGACAAGCGAGCGCTAGCTAATTTTCACAATTCCCGTTCCGAGCGTGCAAATCTGTCCCTTCCCTTTCAACATACAAACGAATTAAGATTTATGTGTAATTTATCCGAAGCTATTGTGTTTGATACTTTAATTGTATTTCTTACGCATATTACTTATAATAATTAACTTTAGCATATAATCTTTGTGTCTAATTTACAGAATTATGTCTTAAGGGATGTTAAGAAAAATTGCCAGTTTAATATTGTAGGCAGTATTGATATCTAGTAACGATAGTAAGCATTTATAGTTTATTTTTTCTTATTAACGAACGAAGAACGACATAAGAGTCGTGAATGACAAACACTCCTGACTCTTTACAGAACGAATGAACAAGAGCGAAAAAGTCGTGACTAATGGTGGCGTGAATGACTCGCTCGTGAAGCGTGAGTCGTTAGTTCCCATCTCTCGTTCAAGAGTCGTTCAATTTGAATGACTCGCTCACGAGTGACCCATCACTACTCGTCAGTGAGATGTTGTTAGTGCTGTTTCGTGTTTGTGACTTTGAGCGGAGCGGAGCATGGCCGAGGCCGGGTCAACTGGGGCACGAGGGGTGAGCCAAACGTTCTATTCTTTTCTTCTAACATATGTTGTAACAGGATTACAGTTATTATAATATATTAATAATTAATTCTTCAAGACTCGAGAAAAAAATCCTCCTGGGGTAATTTCCTTCAAATTTTATAAGAAAATGAGTAGGAGAAATATATGGCTATAATTGAACAATTCTCTCAATGAACTCTATAAATACAACTTTTCTTTCATCTAATGACATACACAGAATTAAAATTATTGGATGTGTATTATTTTAAAATCTGAGAAAGCAAATCATAATTGAGCCGTTCTAGGCTATCGTGTCACTTGAATGATACATAGTAGACCTGGCATTTATACTAACTTATTTATAACATAAGATATACACTCAATGGGATAGCCCCCTACTCTTTCTGGGTGTATAACAACTTATATAATTGCATGATTTGCAAATTAAAAGGTTAAGTAATTAATTTCGGGAAAATGTTTTCCTACTTTTGTTTCGAAAATGAATTATAAAACTAAAAACAATACAGTTATGCTTAAATAAGTTTTGGTATGTATTGCAATTTCAAACATTAGTAAAATGTTCTTGAAATGTGTTTAGATATCCATTTTATTTGTAAGTATGGGTTTTGGTGTTCATTTTTTCAAATAGTATAATGAGCTATTTCATATCTCATATAGTTGCGGAGATGTGATCAAAATTGGAAATATAATGATTATTGTGAAGATCTCATATTAGATTATTTTCTAAACAAGATTGGTATTTATTGTAAGTACATCCTGTCAACTGTTGCTTATGAGCTATTAGTGAAAAATCAGGAGTTTGAAAGAGGAGCCATTTCCTGCCAAAGCAGTACGTAGGTCGATTGCTGTTAGTCTAGTTGAGACAGCAATGGATATGTGGGAATTGTTTTGTTAGCTAACGCATGATTTTATGATGTGGATAGAAGCCTGTTGATTGGTGCTTTATGCCATCATCGGAGGAATCGTCTAGTTAGCAGAGACCAGTTTGTGTATCTTAGAGTAGAGCTCTTTGCAGTTGTTGTAGACAGGTACTTGTAGAATGTAGAAAGTCAGCTTTAAACTGTTGTTAGAGTCGTTTAAGATGAGTCCGTTTAGTGATGGAGTGTCGGGATCACCATGCGTACGATAATGGTTAATACAATGGTTAATACATGGTTAAGACATTTCCTAGACACAGTTGATTGTGGGCACTTGCCCTAGAGTGAGTATGATCAAAGTGTTTTAGGCTCTTACCATGTGCGTGTTTTTATGTGACACCTTTTTGGACAAGTTGCGGACCTTAAGCCGACATATAAAATGTGGCTTGATCTCACAGATAGTTGGATGACAACCATGTAATAATCTTATTTTAATAAACCCAATGGGGTTAATTTTCACCACCTCTGACTGACCCCATCACACTGTAGTCTCAAAGGGAGCATAGACCCACGTCCAAACATTTTTGTGATCGTAAGGCCTGCATCTTTACATAATACATATAAGGTACAATTAACGTCATTTTAGTGGGAAAATGAGGATTGCCATTTCGAACGTAATGCTAAACAATGTCTACAAATGAGTCAAAAGTCTTGGAAACATAGGCAGTAAAATGTCTTTAAAAGTATAGGCTATGGTTCTGACATCATCTTAAATTCTGGTAGTGGAAAATTGTAGAATTCAACCACTGATACTCCCCACAATAACATGGAAACACAAATAAAATGCACTATGTGTGACAGGTGCTAGCATTTAAGATATTTGTGGTTGAAGTCCTCTAAATGTGTCGGAAACTGTCTCTACCAACATTTAAAAATTATATTAATTCACTCATCCTTTAACAATGCCACCATATGACACCCAAGCCTGCAAGAAAACATAATACGTTTGGGGACATTCTACTCCCTATTTTTCCAGATATTTCCTCACCCTGTAGATACAAAGACTAATCAAACTCGTTATGTAGCATTGGGCTTACAAGACAGACGTAAACAACAACATTATAGAAGAAACTTACCGCATTCACCTCCTGACAAGACTCGCATGGAACAACGGCTCAAGTCCTCGAGACGAACATTCACTGTCCCGGCCTAACAGAACACTAAGAGAGCCTGAGGCGTGGCAATTAGAGCGGCTGCTGGCTTGGCCGGGCATGCGCAATGGCGAGTCTCCGTACTAGAATGATCGCGACGCTGCCACATTCTTCCATTGTAGTCCAGAACTTACCCTCCCCCCTTCTCCTGTCTTCCTCCACTGAGTTTGGTATATATTATGCTTTATATACCGATATCGTCACAATTGGGCCTATGTCTTAGTAGGAATAACACAAAGCTCCGGCTTTCTCCGTCTATAGAAATGTAAGATCAAAATTCTGTTTCGCCTTATGGAACTTTATATATCATAATTTATTTTTCTAAATTCTCTTTTTGGCCACATATTTAAATTTAATAACGTAACGTAGTATGGTTATGAGCATTTCTTTTACTCTTTGGTATTACGAGGTCTTTGTGCTTAATCAAAAATATAATTGATATTACGATAGGTTTGATAAGTTTTTGATCATGATAATTTTGAGAATTATTCTAATAACTTTCACGAATACCCGTTTTTGGGTCTTGACGAGAGTTTATTATGGTTTTTGTCGAAGGATAAATTTGTATATGTAACGACTTTTGGCGCCATTTCTCTTGGCTGACGATTATATATTTGATATATGTTGGTAACAGGTTAAATCTTAAAAGAGTATTTTTAATTGGTTAAGTTGTGATAGTTTAGTGTCGTTTACAAAGCTCCTTTTATTTGTTAGTAAATCTTTGATAGTAAATGTAGGAATTAAATATTTAATGATAAATTATTTAATAGTTATATATCTGTCATTACTGGAAGGCCGTCTATTTAAGATAGAGATTTTTGTTTACCTTAATGTTCAATCTATTTTAAATAGTACCATATGACTTTATTTGTTAAGTCTTTGATTTTGTCTCGCGTACGCAATAAGCTGATATAAAATGCTATGTTAAACTTTAAATGGAATATTTCAATTGGTTCCCTTTAACCAATTTAAATGGTATACTATTGTTTAAACTTTTACGCATCAATAGAGCGTTGTTAATAAAAATCAATTTTCCGTGATCTGTTTGTTTATCTTGCTAATATATGTCCCATTATTCCCGAGGTATGCACATCAAACATTATAATTTTATATGAACTTTATGAAGGCTGCAGTCTCGTGCTGTCTGATTAGATAGTGGTTCACTTATTTGATATCCACAACTGGTTCGAGGGTCGAGAGTTGTGGGACTGTAATGTCTAGGTTGCATTTACAACCTAGATCTTCTCGGCACTCGCTCTGGGTTAAACTCCCCCCATCTTATAATTTTTTTTTATGTATTTGTGGCATCTGCCCCTTTTGGATGCTACAGTTAGATCTCAATTTGAGAAAATGTATTTTTCTATTTTTACCTTTCAGCAAACTATCCAGGATTAGATATCTAATTCAAAAAATGCCCCATAGAGAAACTTATGTTAGCCCTAGATACAAAGTATTAACCCAATTGGTAAAATCGTTTCGGCTCTAGTCCAAGATACAGACAGACAGGTAAACGACATCCCGAAAAACATTTTTTCGGTTTCAATTGGTCATGAAACGTTGACAATTATCCACATTTTAAGGTCATTTATTTTACGATCACAATAATTCTCTCTCCAAAGGGCCAAGAAAGAGTAAAGATATATCTTTAGTTATTTCGGAATAATTTAATTTGACTGATATGGATGATTGTCACTAAAACCAGCCATTATTTACATTTCAAAAGTTACTAGAATTTGGTTCTGCATTAATTCGCTTATGAAGTAAACGTTAACAGTTTGACCAGTAAAACTAGCCTACACTGTTTGTTTCCAGGAAATATAATATTAACACTGGTTAATACGGGGATAGTTTTAGCTGCTTTTGTATTAACATTTTAGATATCGTAAGCAAACTATAGAAATGTACTGCAAGCTCAATTGCTTACAAATACTTTCAGTTTAGGAAGTTTATTTTAGATTCATCATATTATATATATACCATTTAATAGAATGGCACTTAGCAATTTTTGTTCACATACATCAAGAAATGATTTTTATTCAAATTAGTTCCCTAAATAATTTGATGCATAGTGTAAGTTGTACATATGCTATATTATAGATAAAAAATAAACTATTTCAAAATAACGGAAAATTATATATATTAAAGGTTTTACGTCTTCCTTAATATGTATTCCCGTATCCCAAGTTGAAAACAATTGATCTAATAAATACACTTCTTTTAGGCCTAAATAGATTCTAAGACCTAACTAAAGCTGTTTATTGACATTCAACAGCCTAAACACTTTACCATAAAAAAAAGCCTGACATTTATGTTCGTAAGAGTGGGGATGTAGGGAATGCAGGAAAGGTAAATGTTTTTGCAATTTTTATAACAAAAAGTTGGGGTGTGGTTGTGTCATGGACACGGCCGTGTGTTGTACGTGAATACGTTTTTGTAACGGGTAATATATTTTTTAAATAACATATTTTTATTTATGTATTTAGGATAAAAGCAAGGAAACAAATAACCTCAAAATGGCGGTGCTTCCCCCTCCACCGGGCGCGATGCGTCACTGTTCTCGCGTATCGTAATGAATTCTTTGATTCTTTAGCTATCCAATGGTATAATTTAATTTTGTATGGAGAGGATAGATTCGAAACTACAACGCCAAACTGTATCCCCCGATTTTGTTATCATTAGGTTTTTTGGATTGCCCCCGTATGATAGCAAATTTAAAGACGTATTCATGTCAAAAATCTCTCCCTAAAATTAATCAAATATTGCTCCAATAGAGACAAAGAGTTTAATTTGATTCACAAGATGATATAAAGTGTTTTAATAACTGTCATGAGCATAGCGGCATTAGATGACAAACTTTTTAAATTAAGAGAAAAGGTTATCATTAATTTCTAGGGCACTATTTAAGATATTCAACAACTGTTGAGGTCCCCATGTAAAGAAAATTAAACTTTGTTTCTACTGTACAATTATTTAATTTATTCTCGCCATGAAACGGTTTTGCTATAAAAACTGATAAAACTGATCTTTGCTCGCGTCTCCTTCATCTCAACATTAAATTTGAAAATAAAATAAAGAAATAAAGGTTTTATAAAACATTGATGTTAATTTATATTCCCTAGCATTACATAATTTCTAGGAGAAGAGTTATTCAAGAGAAATAAAGAACACATCTACGGAAGTTTATAGAATGAGCACTAAAATTGGTTGAGCATGTTTTGTAAAAGTTTACAAAATGTTTGGTGTGTGGGAGGAGCGGTGGGAAGGGGTTTAAGGTGTTTTTTTTGCACAATCACCCGCTTTTAATGGTATGGAATGGCGGACTAGACAAAATTCTTTGCAGTTTAGTTGTTTTTAATTAAAATAAACAAAGTTAAAACATACTTATTTTTAGAACTTTGCAAGTGGATTAAATCGGAGTTGAATGAGTTATTTTTAGGGTTTCTTGTACAAGTTTCCTCATGTACTTTTTTTAGAAAAACTCCCACACAATGAATTAAATGACTAAGAATGTTTATAATTATTTTAATGCACGGATTTTTATTTATAAGAAATACTTTTGATTATCTTAAAAATTTAGTATTAAAATATTATAATTTAAAATCAAGGCTAATATTTTGAAAGTCTTAGTATGATTAGTAATTTTTTAAATCCCTCTTTAAAAAAATAGAGAGCTTCTCTTTGGATTTTAAAAACTACATCCAAGAGAAAACATTCCTTTAATCACCCTAAGACACATACTTTGCTTGTTTTAACTAGCCCAATTTTTATTTAATAATATTCAACATTAAATATTATTCGTGTATAGCTTACGATGAATCATAAGCTTTAGTATACGTACAAATGATTCGACACCTTAGCTCAATTGGTAGTGTAGCGTGTCAACCAAATGGATGAACAGCTACAAGAAAATATTTAATATTTTGGTTATTGTGTGCAAGATAGAAATTATATCAGCATATTTAATATAAACTTTCTATAAAGTTATATCTTCTGATCTACTAAAGTTACCTATCGTCTAACCTCCTAACACGTGGTTGATCAAAAATATTGTCTTTTGATAGTTACGGTGTTAAATATCAAAGAAGAAGACTAATATTATTGTGTTTATGAACTAAATACTTTAACACTTCGCTTTTCCCGGTGGATGATACCTCATAAACTTACGTACTCCTACCACGTGGTGTACGCACACAAAAAATGTAAAAGAATACGTATATATCCTTACTTCTCATAAAAATAACAGTGGATATTAAATAAGTAAATTACTAGAGATATATTATGATATAATATACTTATGTACAAGCACACCCCAGCCAGATGTCTGCAGATATCATTCTTTAAAAAAAAAACGAAATAGTCTGTCATGGCCGGCTTTCGTGTGCCGTGGCCTAGCTCAGCTGGTGAAAAGAACTAAAGGTGGGGGATCGACTCCAAGACCTGTTGCGCACACAGCGATACTGGTGGTCATTTGAAGAACTTGTGATTTGATTCATTTGTTTCCCTTTTCTCCCCACTTTCATCCTCCTTTATTTCTTCCTGTTTTTACATAATTTATTCCCCATTTCTTCTTCTTCTTGTCCTAGCCACGTTGAGTATATATATATAGGCCGGCCAGAGATTTCAAATTAGAGAAAAGTTCCACAGCGAGTTGAGACAACCAGGAATATTCGCCCGGCACCTACACGAAGGATCATGGAGACTGCGGTGTCAGATTCACCACCTTCAGCCGTGACAATAGGATAATGGGTCACCCGACCCTACTCGCCGTGAACATGGACGACGGATTCTGCGGTATTAGTATCCAGTCATCGCCGCCAAGTCTCTACGACTTGGACTCTAGTAAAGTAGTTTAATTATGCAACCCTTTTTTAAAATAAAATTATATTTTATTATTTAGAGAGAAGCCAAATTTTGTTTTGGGAATATATCGATAAGTATGGGTTTTTGTGGTTTAACTAATAGGTATCTCAAACTACAGCATATAAGTTTTTGCTAAGTTAAGTTGTGTGTCATTTGGCACGGCTCTTACATAAAAGCCTCTGGCTTAGTATGTTATCTAGTTAGGCGACTTAGTCTAAGTCGCAAGTCAATACTACTTTGTACCGGATTAATCATGACGTCCTAAACGTCATGAACATTAGTTTTTTTTATTGGGGGCTACCACCAGGATGTCTGTTTCTTTTGCCCTTTTTGGCTCAGTTAAAAGTGATACAGATTTTCTAGCAGAGTATTAGCCTAATGGCACAACCCAAGGAAATTACCCTAGCTTCACTGTGGGGTCCGCGCAAATTATTCTATTTTTATATTTGCCTGTGACTAGGCTTTTGATTCAGTATTGGTATTAATAGATATCAACGTACTATATTATGCTCTGGCAATACCACAGGGGAAAATGACCAGCAGTAGTACTTTAGTGACACCTGTTTCATAGCCTTCAATTAGCTGGATTTATCAGCTGAGGATCCATCAAGTTTTATGGATACCTGTTAATATTCAACTCTACTGAGTGAGACTGTGTAAATGTTATATTCTTAATTTGCTCTTTGCTAATTGTTCAATCATGTGAAACTTGTATTTGGACGATTTGTCTAATTGTTTACTATAATAAATCTATTTTGTTAAAGTGACTCTGTTTTTCTAAATATTATATGTACCCTGTAAGGGAAGCGGGTACAGTAGCATGTCTGTATACTGAGCTAGGGGTCCCAGGTTTGATTCCTAGGCATAGCAGAAAAATTTATCATTGGTGAAATGTGTGTTTACACTTTCACAGTGATGAATAAACGGCTGTAGACTGGATGTTGTGCCTGTCCTAGTCTTAAGTTGGATTATAAGGCATATGAAGCTACGACAGGCCTAGCAAGCTGGTAGTGGGAAATATATGGCGTGAATAAAAAACTGACCTAGGCTACAGGCTGGGAACAGTAGTGGATGTAAAGTGGGAGAATATATCGTAGATTATAGTGTATAGCCTTCCAGGTTTGTTGAAATTTAAGGATCTGCTTCGATGGCTGCATGATCTAAGGCATCACTCATACATTGGACTGGACTTTTGTTGATGGGGAGATTGAGGTTCAATCCCGGTCTAGTGTACATAGGGCTGATTCTTCCTGGATTGTTTTCCACTCTCTACTCATGCAAATGCATGCACACTTCCTATAAATTGAACCTCCTCATCGCTAACACATTAGCGTAGCTAGTAAATACGCGTATCACCCAAATGGGATGAAAGAAGCGTAAAAAATGTTATCATATATGAATAATTAACAAACCTTACAGTGTGGACTCTTACTAATATCACTTAAAAACCTCACTAGCGGTGTCCCTTGTGAATGGATGAAGATTAAACGGTTCTACGTAGTAATATTCAGTTACAATGTCATCGCTATGCGAATAATGTCAAGGCCTCTAAATATGTTGGCACTACCAACTTTGTAACCGGACTAAATATTAACATTTAATTTCTTTGAGTGCAGTTTGACAGTTGACAATGTCAGCTTTTATAATTTCTATAATAGTCTCTCCAATCTTATAGCTATCCCTAATAATAATTTTCAAACTGTTGATATTGAAAATTAAATAGTAAAGGTGCCCTGGTGGTAGCACCCATTTTATATATATATATATATATATATATGGTTTCCCACTCTCCTTCCAAGCAAATTTGTGTATTTTATAATATCTAAAATGCTTCCTTCCTCATCCCTATCCCATTCGGGTAATGATCATATATGTGTATAATATGAACATTTAGTAAAACTCTATACATTTATATATATATATAATATAAATATGTATAATATATATATATATATAATATAAATATGTATAAAATTTATATAATATAAATATGTATAAAATTTATATAATATAAATATGTATAAAATATATATATATAATATAAATATGTATAAAATATATATATATAATATAAATATGTATAAAATATATATATAAATATGTGTGATATATAAATATGTATGATATATATCATATATATAAATATAAATTATATAAATAAATAAATAAAATTATCCCTTCCTTATCCCTACATTATTATAAGTTTGCGTGGAAGAAGAGCGGGAAACCATTTAGGAAAACCCAACCTTAGTAGACCTGACCGGGATTCGATCCCTGAGCTCCCTGTCTTCAGTAGGCCACTCTAACATTAGAGTGATGCCTTAGGCCACTCAACCACTGAGGTAACTGGATTTTATTGTATAATTTACATCTTTAGCATATTATATTTATTAGAACATAGACACAAAGGTTGGATGTAATGATGGCGTCACATACATATGAGCTATCTAAAAATATCACGTGCCATCAGGCCAGGTGTCATTTGTCAACTTATTTATTAAATTGAATGTATTTATATGGTTTAATAGCCTATTAGAAAAATACTTGTACATTTATATAAGCGAAATATGTTTTAAACAAAAATTAAGTAGCCTAAGTTTTTACATCTATGTACTCATCCAGGATATATATATAAATATGTATAAAATATATATATATAATATAAATATGTATAAAATATATATATATAATATAAATATGTATAAAATATATATATAAATATGTGTGATATATAAATATGTATGATATATATCATATATATAAATATAAATTATATAAATAAATAAATAAAATTATCCCTTCCTTATCCCTACATTATTATAAGTTTGCGTGGAAGAAGAGCGGGAAACCATTTAGGAAAACCCAACCTTAGTAGACCTGACCGGGATTCGATCCCTGAGCTCCCTGTCTTCAGTAGGCCACTCTAACATTAGAGTGATGCCTTAGGCCACTCAACCACTGAGGTAACTGGATTTTATTGTATAATTTACATCTTTAGCATATTATATTTATTAGAACATAGACACAAAGGTTGGATGTAATGATGGCGTCACATACATATGAGCTATCTAAAAATATCACGTGCCATCAGGCCAGGTGTCATTTGTCAACTTATTTATTAAATTGAATGTATTTATATGGTTTAATAGCCTATTAGAAAAATACTTGTACATTTATATAAGCGAAATATGTTTTAAACAAAAATTAAGTAGCCTAAGTTTTTACATCTATGTACTCATCCAGGATATATATATATAAAAGTTATGCTAATCTGTAAGGTTTATTTGAGATCAAATGTATCCACATTTACATAAAGGGGAATAGGAAACAATCAAGAAAAAACTCAATACACTGATCTGGGATTCAAGCCCCTACCATAAAACCACCAACAAACCAGACAGGATTAAACTTATATTTCACCCACGTGTATACTGATATGCATATAAAGAGTATATTGTGAAACAAAAAAATATATTTCTTAATACAGTTTTAAGTTGAATAAAGAAAATAATGCTACAATTTTTTAAATAATTATAATGAGATATAAATAAATCCAAAGTAACACAAGCTTTCAGAAAGTAACTTGAGTTGATCTTTTTACGATTTTGCCATAATAATTTTAGTTCAAAAGTAAAGAGAGACGAAACAAACAGATCGGGAGAAACTTTTCCATTTAAAGTGCTCGACATTATTTTTTATCTTTTTTCCCAACACTTTTAAAATGGTGATTTAGTTAAATTAAAAAGTTAAAGAGAAATGGATTGCTCAAGGCTTCATACATGCTACACTACACTCACGAAGTGCTATTTACTTTTTGATGGAGTAGGAAGGAATATGGTGTAAATAGAAACAATCTCTGTTCCAGATTAAGTAGAAATTACAAGTAGTTTTATTTATTATACAAAAAAGTAACAAACAATATTTAAAACAGGACCTTACTTAAAATTATTTGCAGTTATAAAATTGAAATAAATTAAAATGTGAAAACAATATGTATTATTAGAAGTTTGTATGTATATATACACCTAAATTTACAATAATTGTTCATAGTAATTATATCGTACAGTATTATAATTAACTAATTAAGGTCTTATCTCCAATATTAATTTGTAGACTGTGAAGAACCCATACCTCTCAGACACCAGCAATCAATTGCAAGGCTCCTTTTATCTCTAACACTACTAATCCAGTCAATTGTGAGGCACCTCTATCTTTCAGACACCAGTAATTCAGTCAATTGCAAGGCACATTTTATCTTTAACACTAGTAATCCAGTCAATTGTGAGGCACCTCTATCTTTCAGACACCAGTAATTCAGTCAATTGCAAGGCACCTTTTATCTTTAACACTAGTAATCCAGTCAATTGTGAGGCACCTCTATCTTTCAGACACCAGTAATTCAGTCAATTGCAAGGCACCTTTTATCTTTAACACTAGTAATCCAGTCAATTGTGAGGCACCTCTAGCTTTCAGACACCAGTAATTCAATCTATTGCAAGGCACTTATTCCTCTGAGACACCAGTAATCCAGTCAATTGTGAGGCGCCTCTACCTCCCAGACACCAGTAATTCAATCAATTGCAAGGCACTTATTCCTCTGAGACACAATTAATTCAGTCATTTGTGAGCCTGTTATTATAGTAGCATGAATGGTGCTCTAAATTCCTTATGTTACTTTATGTACGAATAATGACCTACAAAGCTGCACAGTCCCTTCAAATAAAACATATTTAGTAAGAAATGTGTATTGACTTTAAAGTTTACAGTAATTCAATAACAAAATCTTCCCGTACTACAATTGGTCTGAATTAAGTCAGGCTCAATTTAGTTTTATGGTGACCAGAGGGTCAAGGTTCGAACTAGAGTTGGATGTACTGAGGGTGTCTATAAAACTTTATGTTCTTGTAACATTGGGTTACAATATACTACCCACCCCCATGTTAACCTTCACGCTTAAACGCTCTATTGGATTCATACTACCCACTCCGAGACTAATAATCCTTCTGCATTAGTATTCTTCTCTATCGTAGTTTACGGTAGTTTCAATCTATATCAAGAACACTATTAAACCATATAAAACAAGAATAAACTCCCTACAATCTAAAACTGTTAATATACTTATCATTTGTACCTTCTGGCAAGAACGACCTCCAAGTCGGGCCTACACACGACGCGTCCTAGTTTGGCAAGTGGACCGAGTGAGCTATGGTGAGCCCGCAGCTGATCTTAATACCCCGGTTGAAGTTAAACGAAAATGGGTCATCCAAGATTTCCCTCGAGCAGTGAATGGCGACTATACTACCCTCTGGCGGACAAATTGTGATGATTTTGCTTGAAGTTCTGTTGTAAGCTCCCCAACCCACTTTGATAGTTTTGCTTGAAGTTTTGTTGTAAGGTCCCCAACCCACTTTGATAGTTTTGCTTGAAGTTTTGTTGTAAGGTCCCCAACCCACTTTGATAGTTTTGCTTGAAGTTCTGTTGTAAGGTCCCCAACCCACTTTGATAGTTTTGCTTGAAGTTCTGTTGTAAGGTCCCCAACCCACTTTGATAGTTTTGCTTGAAGTTCTGTTGTAAGGTCCCCAACCCACTTTGATAATTTTGCTTGAAGTTCTGTTGTAAGGTCCCCAACCCACTTTGATATTTTTGCTTGAAGTTCTGTTGTAAGGTCCTCAACCCACTTTGAAAGTTTTGCTTGAAGTTCTGTTGTAAGGTCCCCAAACCCATTTTGATAGTTTTGCTTGAAGTTCTGTTGTAAGGTCCCCAACCCACTTTGATAGCTTTGCTTGAAGTTCTGTTGTAAGGTCCCTAACCCACTTTGATAGTTTTGCTTGAAGTTCTGTTATAAGGTCCCCCACCCACTTTGATAGTTTTGCTTGAAGTTCTGTTATAAGGTCCCCCACCCACTTTGATAGTTTTGCTTGAAGTTCTGTTGTAAGGTCCCTCATTCCACTTTGATAGTTTTGCTTGAAGTTCTTTTGTAAGGTCCCCACCCAACTTTGATAGTTTTGCTTGAAGTTCTGTTGTAAGGTCCCCAGCCCACTTTGATAGTTTTGCTTGAAGTTTTGTTGTAAGGTCCCAAACTCACTTTGATAGCTTTGCTTGAAGTTCTGTTGTAAGGTCCCCAACCCACTTTGATAGTTTTGCTTGAAGTTCTGTTATAAGGTCCCCCACCCACTTTGATAGTTTTGCTTGAAGTTCTGTTGTAAGGTCCCTCATTCCACTTTGATAGTTTTGTTTGAAGTTCTTTTGTAAGGTCCTCACCCAACTTTGATAGTTTTGCTTGAAGTTCTGTTGTAAGGTACCCAAACCCACTTTGATAATTTCGCTTGAAGTTCTGTTGTAAGGTCCCCAACCCACTTTGATAGTTTTGCTTGAAGTTCTGTTGTAAGGTCCCCACCCAGCTTTGATATTTTTGCTTGAAGTTCTGTTGTGAGGTCCCCAACCCCACTTTGATAATTTTGCTTGAAGTTCTGTTGTAAGGTCCCCAACCCACTTTGATAGTTTTGCTTGAAGTTCTGTTGTAAGGTCCCCACCCAACTTTGATAGTTTTGCTTGAAGTTCTGTTGTAAGGTCCCCAAACCCACTTTGATAATTTTGCTTGAAGTTCTGTTGTAAGGTCCCCAACCCTCTTTGATAGTTTTGCTTGAAGTTCTGTTGTAAGGCTCCCTATTCCACTGTGATAGCTAGGGATAAGCTTATAAACTATTGCCAACTTATATGTTTTATCAGAGCTAAATTTTAATAACTAGACAAAGTTTAATTAGAGGAACTATTAACTAATAAAGTAAATATAATTTTTTGAACTAATGATTTTGGCCATGTCACCGTGCAGGCCATTATTTTGCACGACATATTATGTGTGGGGCTTTTATAATGAATAAATTTGTTAATTAGCAATAATAAGTATTACACGAGATACGGTTTCATAGTCCTAGCAAGCCAAACTTTTCTTGTGACTTTAATATATCAAATTTCCCAGGATATATAAAATAAGAATACACGATGTTCCTTTTGGAGATAAAGTGAATTTAAGTACATCAAGGTAGACTTAATTATCTGTAACAGAGCAAATATGACGACAGTTTTCTCAACTGAAATTAAAATTTAATCTATTTAGTGTCAGGGCTTGTTGTGTTTAACTTGATATAGGATACAGTTATTTAACTTATAATGTCCTTGAGCATGTGGGTGTGGACAGATAAAGTTCTAACGACCTTGACCCCATCATTAGCATAAAGTTATAAAGATTACATCTTATTTATTGCAAGTGCTTTATAGTTTAAACTAATAATTGTGTGGATTAAAATTATGAACCTTTTTATTTAATTAAAATTATGTTAAATAATAAAAACTTTTTCTAATCATTTCAAAACATTTTATTTTAAAACCAGTTACACGGATGGACCCAAAGACTAAATCTCTGTTGTCTCCTGATTGCGACCAGGGCAAGATTCTTCTTGATTTCGAACACACCCAAAAATGTCGGGGCTACCAAAATATCCATTGTCCAGATTGTGAGCAAGTTATCAAAAGAGCAACTCGTGGGAATACCTACAAGAGAGTGTGGCCCGGGAATAAGGGCCGATCACAGCACTCATCGGCCACCGGGAATTCCTCATAACCTTACCTAACCTAACCTAGGAATACTCATGTATGTAATTTAGCTAAATTTATAATAACAAGGCTGAAAGGCAGGCCGCACAACCGATATGCACTTGCTGGTTTACCCTCTTGTCTAATAATTAGGGGTGGAATGGAAGAACGAATGCGGGGTGTCGACTATCTAGACTCCTTATATGTCAAATCAGATAATCCTCTTCATGCACCCACGTGTTTTCATTCAGGATTTCTGCAATCTGGTCTGTCTGCAGTCTAGAAATTCTGCAATATGGTCTGTCTGCAATCTGGTCTGTCTGCAGTCTGGTAATTCTGAAATATGGTCTGTCTACAATCTGGACTGTCTGCAATCTGGACTGTCTCCAATATGTACTGTCTGCAATATGGAAATTCTACAATATGGACTGTCTGCAATCTGGAAATTCTACAATCTGGAATGTATGCAATATGTACTGTCTGCAATATGGAAATTCTACAATATGGACTGTCTGCAATCTGGACTGTCTGTAATCTGGACTGTCTGTAATCTGGACTGTCTGTAATCTGGACTGTCTGTAATCTGGACTGTCTGCAATCTGGACTGTCTGCAATATGGATGGCACTTAAATGTCAGGATACTCTATTCTGGTTTGGTGATGACGGGTAGGCTGATATTGGAATTCTGGTCGATGATATTTGAGGGTATTTTTTAAAATGGTTTCCCACTCTCCCACTGCTCAAACTCTCTTAAATTTTACTCTAAGTTCAATATTATTCATCTCTATACCATCAGTAAATAGCCTCTATACGGAATGTCCGGACGGGCAGTAAGATGGGGTGTACCAAAAAGCAACAGACTATTATGTATGTTTTATCCCATGTTGGACAATCCACTATTTAAAATTCTCCAAACTAACGTGCTATATAAAACCTAACGTCTACCAAATCTACATATGCTTCATTATTTCCCATATCCATGAATTATTTTACATGCTATTCCCCCCTATCCCCTTCAAGCTTCGACCCCCTTTCATTCAAACAAAACTCTATTTTTAGTCCGCACACGCCCGATGCCATATTTAGTTTCATTGACAAATTGTTTCGTGAAACATATTAGATGCTTTTACGACCCATTTAACTTATAACATGTTTCAACCATATTTATTTGGTCATGGGTGAAGCAGTGTGGATTTGCGGGTTGAAATGGCCGTGGAAATACCGGTTATTGCAATCTCTCGGTAGATTATACGATTATGTAAATAGAAATCCCTGCTAGCGTGCGTGGAAATTGTTTGTCAGAGTATGAGCATTCAGAGCGAGGACATGACATCAATTACCAGGTTTCGTGGCGATAGTTAAGTTATCAAAGCGCCCGTGTACAGTCCGTTACTACTCATCTGGAGAACCGGGAGGCCAGGTAAAACACTGGAAGTTCCTATCTCCTTCAATCTCCAAAATTGGTAAGACAGAAATGCTACAAACATTCTCATATGGTTTATTATAGCTATGAAGAAAATGTTCAAAAACAATTTTTCAGTAAATTAACCTTTAATAAGTTTCCCATTAAAATAATCACAATAAATAAGCTTTATATATACATTATAAATAACTTTGTTCAAATATCTTTAATCAATTTCTAATGTTCAAAAATTAGTTATTTTGTAAGCTACCCCTATATTTGGAATTTGTAAAAATAAAAATGTATTT
Source organism: Timema californicum (assembly GCA_902141385.1). Taxonomy (NCBI): domain Eukaryota; kingdom Metazoa; phylum Arthropoda; class Insecta; order Phasmatodea; family Timematidae; genus Timema; species Timema californicum. The sequence continues at coordinate 50,417 of CABFOW010004516.1, forward strand.
TAATTTATTATGAACGTCTATACCCAGATACCCAGTTCAAGGCTGATTCCAACCAATTTCAAGTTTTCTATAATTTGTGGCAGGTAAACTACCTTTAACATTGATCATGTAAAATAGTCCCCCAATACCAACAGTAAGCAAAATCGCTAGCTATTTAAAAAAAAACTGAACTTTGCAAAATCACTCATCAGATATATATAATCATTTATAATGTAAAAATCTGAACAATTTAAAAAATATACCCAGCAGTAAACTACCCTTAAGCAAATTCTACGAATAAAACAAACATTTTTTTTAAATGTCAAGAAGCTCTCCCTATATTTGAAAGCTGCCCATCAATTATCTACCCTCTAACAGATATTTACCCGAAAACAAAGTATACAATTTTATTAGGTAGGTTAAATACTACCTATATACCCATTTAAAAAAATCTTTAGATATATTTTTGAAAAAATAAAATAAAGTCGCTGGATATTATCCTACAACATCTACATATCAAGTGCCAACAGAATCCATCAAACTGTTTCAGATCTGTGACCTAGAACAGACAGACAGACAGACAGACAGACATGGGGACCGGAAGAATAAGTAAAATCTACTCTTTGTGTTTTAGTAGTATAGGCATAAAAGGTCTCGATTCATAATCATCTCGAGGCTGACAAAATAAGCTCTTGATATAATTAAGTAGAATACTGTAATACTTGAAGTAATCCTTTGTATGGATTAAAATTTGAAATTAAATAACTATCACAATGATTCGAACACTCATCTCATCTCCTTCATTCTCTCGCTACTTTTTGAAACATTGGGTTGCATAGTAACGGCATACATTTCACAATCAAGGTCAATTCATTTTGTTCTAAACAACAATAACAAATTGCACACACTGGCAAATTTGATGAAAAATGAAAAATAATTCCTTTAAATTTATCTTTAAAGTTCTGGATCAAGGGCAATTACTTTTAAAGAATCTGGGAAACAGAGGTAATTTTGTATTAATAAAATGGGGACAATCCTTAGTGTGTCGGACTCAATTCCACTTGACCCTGATTTTATTTCAGTTGGTACTGAAGAATAAAGTTAATATCTGTTTACAGGTTGGCACACACTCAATTAGTTAAATCCATGCGCTAGGGTATGATGTGAAATTTCCTCACCTGCATAGGTGGGCATGCAGAACAAAATTACAGTTCAATCTAGTTGGTTTTTAAGGGTAACAGGGAGTTCATATTTAGAATCCCTGCTGGATTTAGTAAGCGTGATTTTTCCTAAACGGTTTCCCGCCTTCAAGAATATGTTTGAATATTTCCTCTAAATTGTATCTTTATAATTGGTGTGCTCAGATATGGATAGCCTCACATGTAGTAAGACGTACAGTACATAAAAAAGTTATCATTGATAAGATATACTATGAAAAGTCCATGAAACGTTAACTCGGATAACTTCTCAATAAACTGTATTCAATCATTGTTATATTTTCTATGAAACGTTATATCTGATACCTTCTCAATAAAAGGTATTCAATCATTGTTATATTTTCTATGAAGTGTTATATCTTACACCGTCTCTATAAAAGGTATTCAATCATTGTTATAGTTTCTATGAAGTGTTATATCTTATACCGTCTCTATAAAAGGTATGCAATCATTGTTATATTTTCTATGAAACGTTATATCTGATACCGTCTCTATAAAAGGTATTCAATCGTTGTTATATTTTCTATGAAGTGTTATATCTTATACCGTCTCTATAAAAGGTATTCAATCATTGTTATATTTTCTATGAAGTGTTATATCTTATACCGTCTCTATAAAAGGTATTCAATCATTGTTATATTTTCTATGAAGTGTTATATCTTATACCGTCTCTATAAAAGGTATTCAATCATTGTTATGTTTTCTATGAAGTGTTATATCTTATACCGTCTCTATAAAAGGTATTCAATCATTGTTATATTTTCTATGAAATGTTATCTCTGATACCTTCTCAATGAAAGGTATTCAATCATTGATATATTTTCTATGAAGTGTTATATCTTATACCTTCTCTATAAAAGGTATTCATTCATTGTTATATTTTTTTTATGAAACGTTATATCTGTTATCCTCGCAATGAAAGGTAACCTTTGCCATCTGAAAGCTCTATGACTGTACTCCAGTGATGGTACGAAAAGGGATGATGGATACTGACAAACCACACGGCCCTTTCAATATCCCTTGCATGAGACCCTCTGACGAACATTGTGGTCAGTCTGAGAGAGAAAGAGGAAAGTACATGACTGTGTTCCTTCAGCTACGTGGAAGACCACAACCTCACATCTCTATCTGGACAAGAGAGGTTTCATCCAGTATGGTCGACTAGATGTGTTTCACAGAACTTCAGATTAGTAACTAACTAAGCCTTCACTGAACTCACGAACCATTTGTGAAGATTTGTCGCCATTTCTAGTAATATCATCAGAGTCGTATTCTATTCCCAATTCAGTATATTTAACCCCTGCTTCGGTAGCTCTATACAGGATTCTGTGTGTTCCGCGGACCATTGGCGAACCAACACATAAAAGTTTAGAAAACATTATAAATAATGTCAAATAAAAAACATGTAATGTTTAAGAAGAAAGATACATGTTTCGGTGGTCACGCGCTGTAACATGCTACTATCGCAGTAGACTAGAATAACGATAACGGGAAGATCGAGGTTTGAATCTCGGTAGGGTGTACTGAGGCTTGTTTAGAAATAATCCTCTTTCTCTATACGCAAATGTGAGTACACTTCCTTTAAATATAACCTTACTAATCCCTACGACCATTAGAGTAATTAATACCTAAAAGCAAAAACCGGACGTGTTATAAGACGCGGTGCTAAAAAAAGAAAAAGGAAGGAATATATTTAGAAAATAGCTTGTTTGCTGAGATACTAATGTTGTGCTTATATTAAAAATGTAAATGCATTAAATATTCCATAGTCAATACAAAACAAAGTGTCATCATCTGTATTTAGTTACAAGCTATTTTAATGTACCAATTTTTTTTTATCTTTACTCTCTAGAAATCGATTCCCAAAAATTGCGAACCAAATATTTGAAAGATTTGGCCACAAAAAAAATGTGTGAATATTATGTTTTATTTTATGAAAATATTCAAATAATCACGAGATCAATTTAAATAATATGCATTTTTATCAATTATGAAAGTGATGTCAACTCAAAATTTCAAACCGCATATTTGTGGATAAAAAAAGGGTAGCCCTCATAATTATTTACACCATCTTAATTTTACTTTTATAAAGGATTTGATCCCCCCGCCCCCCCTTAAGATGTTAACAATATTGGATTTTTGAAATATGGCCCTCCCAGTATTTTCAATTCTCAGTGTGGGCTTAGTGATAAAATGAATTTGACATTCTTGGTGCTTTACAGGATTCGGCAAACTTTTTTGATAACGAGGGCTGTATGGGTTTAAAACAAAAAATTGGTTGGCCTGTTTGAAAAAATATCGAGCAAAAAACTTAAACTTTATAATTATTATATAGTAATTAGTTTTACCAACACAATTTTTGCTTGTTAAATCTTTAGCGGGCCAGATAAAATCAGTGGGTGGGCCGAATTAGGCCCACGGATAGTAGGTTGGCTGCCACTGGGCTAAGACATCACTCTCGCTATGGACCGAATTGATAGTGATGAATAGATCGGGTCTCAAATCCCTATCGGGTGTGTTGATGGTAGTTTTTACTAAGTAGTTTTCCACTCTACCCCTCACCTGAATGCGAGTACCCGTCCTGTAAATTTAATCTTCCTTATCCAAAACATAATATCTAATTTAGTACATACACATATAACCCAAACCACTATTAAGGATTCCCTCCGACTAAATTTTAACACCGTTTACATCCCACAACGGGTGGGTTATCTACCTCCACGCACATATGTCAGAGACTTGTAGCACCGACATCACCCAGGGTCAAACCAAGAACCAAGCGGCGGAACTCCTGGTGGCCACATAGAGCTCCCCTAACTTCTCGTGTGACCGTGCCTTCTAAGCGGAACCACGTGTTCGAGCACATATTGGGCCCCCAACTCATAATATTAAGTGATCCTGTCATCACTGGGCAGCCCGGAAACATCCCCAACCTTTTAATAGTCTTTGGCGGGAAGATTTGGTGCCTCTATACGTCACCACCAGTTTCACTGGAAGAGGTTAGAAACTCAAGCTTAGCTATAACCTAAGTTTCCCGAGACATTGCTCCTAAGTTGCTCAGGGTGATCTCGGTGAGGTGTCCCAGTGAAGCCCGGGTAAGCACTACACTTAATGTGTGGCATGTGGGGGCCCTTATCTTCCGCCACTCCCATACACTACTTTGGTACGCACTACACTTAGTGTGTGGCATGTGGGGGCCCTTATCTTCCGCCACTCCCATACACCACTCTACAAGGGTTCAGCCGCCCAGCCTTCCTGTCCAGAAGGTCGGAGCTACTGTCCATCCGAGCAAGGACGACGTTGCTCAGGGCCCACCAACATTGAAGCAACCTGTAGAGATTTTGGGCGTGTTATTCTGAGGCAGTCAGATCCCTCTTTCCAACACACTTTCCCAGACTCGTGGTAAGGTGGTCAGAGACTCTGGCTACTGACCTAAAGGTTGTAACGGGCTAATCTGGCTTAGCCCCGTTCAAATGTAAAACACGAACATTTTTGTGTTACAAACAAGTCGTCAAGAGTT
>CABFOW010004517.1:40682-55108 GCA_902141385.1 Timema californicum
AAGAAAATCTTTGTTGCCGGACTGACCAGTCTGAACCTATCAGACCACTGGACACATGGGTTTTTCCTACCTATCACGAGTATTCACGTGGAGTAACCTATGGAGTGAATGAGAAGGGGGAAGGGGGTGGGGCAGCCACAAGTATTTAGAAAGAAAAAAAGAGGGAGGAAGAAAGAGAGAGATAGAATTATAATAATATTTAGCACCGCGTCTTACTACCCGTTTGGGTTATACGCTTTAAGTACTAGTTACACTAATGGATTAGGGATTGGGAAGGTTGAATTAGCAGAAGTGAACCCGCATTTGCGTGGAGGGAGAGTAGAAAACCATTTAGGGAAAAACCACCCCCAGTTCACCCGACCGAGATTCGAACCTCGGTCTCCCCGTCCTCAGCAGTCGAGCTCAACACGACAAGCGCGTTAGCCAACTACGCCACCGAGGCGGGTGAGAAAGATAGAAAAAAGGCACTTTTAGACTCCTATGTAAAATAAGCACTTACACCGAAATAGGCATTTATAGGCACTATAAAACTTATCACACTAGCTTTGCAATAATCAAAAATAAACTTATACCTCAAAAGCCTACTTTTCAAAGCATAGGAACAAAAAAAAGGCATTTAGGGCAAAATCCGCCCCCTAGTGATAACATTCAATATACAACCAGTCCCGGTGATGAATGGAGTGGAGGTGTCGCTTGTAGAGGCTTGACAGACTGATGTGTAATAATACCTTCTGGTTCAGTGAGGAAAGCGAAGGGGAACCACCTCACTCCTCATTCCCTAGTACATCTCTTCAGTCCTGCCTAGGCTCTACAGCTGACGGCGGGACTGTTGAGGATCCAACCAATCTTCGAGTTGACTATCACACATTAGGCCTACATAATATTTTCTGGACTATAAGCAAATATAATATTATTTATGGAGCTCTATGACAATTGATATTGATTTTTAGGCTCTTTGATAGCCAGAGAGGTTCCTCTTTTCTTAACGTTTCTATAACAGTATAGTTATCGTTTCACAGATCTTACCAGTTTTTATCAAGTGTTTCTCTTTGAAGGTAAAAGAGAGAGAAAGTCTGTGCGATGCAGCATATCATTTATTTACGTAGAACATTTGATTATATGAACATAGCTACTATTTTGAAACAACCCATGCTTATTACTAGAACATATGACTAAACATTTGCTAAACAAAACATTGTATGGTCCGTGATGCCAATACACATCATATATTGTCCCTCGTATGTAGACAGGAGTTGGTCACCCCTGGTCTAAGGCCTTATTTCTCACATTTTCCCAGTAGTGTACCCCTTCCAGGGTCGTGGTCTAACCAATGTACCCCTCCTAGTGCTCCATAAAAATAAACAACTAGGCCTAACTCTTGTCTTGTAAAGTACAAACGGTCGTTCCAAATTTTAACAAAGGTCCAGAGGCAAACCGAACCAAGCTGTGACATGGGGAAATAGATAATCATAAAAATTCCATTAAATCACGTCAAAATCCTCGTTCATTCGTTTACTAAACGTACTGTAATATTTGATGATTTATATGCAAGTTATTTTTAGCACCGTGTCTTATTACCTGTTCAAGTTATACTCACATGTAATAACTAGGCTAATGAATGAGAGACGAGGAAGGTTGAATTTAGAGGAAGTGTACTCATATTTGCTTGGAGGGAGAGAGAAAAACTGTTTTGACAAACACTATAAGTACACTCGACCGGGATTTAAACCTCGACTGCCCCAACATCAGCAGTCTAGCCTAACACGAGTGTTACGCCCTAGACCATGTGGCCACCGTGGCAGGTTTGATGATTTATAAAACTCAGTGGTATGTCATGTACCCTCTGGAATTCTGGGGGTACACGTGCCACAGTTTGGGAAACAATGCTCTAAGGCTTTATTTTCAAAATAAACTAGATTACCGATCACGAGAAGGTCGGTGGTTCGAATCCCAGTACAGAGGTTGATTGACATAAATGTTTTCCCACTTTCCCTGAGGTAGTCAACCAATCTCTCATCACACGAAAAACAGGCAGTTCAGGTCAAAAGGGGAATTGGGTGACCTCACAATATCGACTATATTATACACAGCTGGAGAACCATTCCCCCACCCTCTGTTCCCTCGTTATGTGTGATGGTTGGTCAAATGTCTACCGAGTGGGAGGAGTCATTTACAACTATCAATTCTAGTCGCGACCCCACTGGCAACAGTTCACGTCACGCCACTGGGAAAGCCAGACATTCACCAACTACTGGGGATTTTACAAGCTGCAGAACACCTCTCTCAGAGTACGACTCAAACAGGACGTGTCTTTTGGCTTGGGTTTTATTTTACAAGCTGCAGAACACCTCTCTCGGAGTAAGACTCAAACAGGACGTGTCTTTAGGCTTGGGTTTTATTTTACAAGCTGCAGAACACCTCTCTCAGAGTACGACTCAAACAGGACGTGTCTTTTGGCTTGGGTTTTATTTTAGAAGCTGCAGAACACCTCTCTCGGAGTAAGACTCAAACTGGACGTGTCTTTAGGCTTGGGCTATATTTTACAAGCTGCAGAACACCTCTCTCGGAGTAAGACTCAAACAGGACGTGTCTATAGGCTTGGGTTTTATTTTCTTATCACCGCATATTACCATCCAGTATGGCTATACATATATGAACTATAGCTACGCTAATATGTTAGGGATGAGTAAGGTTGGCTTTAGAGGTAGTGTATCCACATTTTGCGTTAAGGTAGAGTGGAAAACCATTTAGTGAAAACCACTCTCAGAATGTCCAACCGAGATTCGAACCCCAATATCTTCACCATTGCCAGTCTAGTCAATTTCAAGAGCGAAGGCTTAGACAAGGGATTTCCAATCTCGCGGCCCACCGTAAGCCATAGGGTTTAAGCTGTGTATACACGTGACGAGTTTTCGACCGATTCGAACAATTTAACGGTAGGTTTGCTTAAATGTAGGCCTACAGATAAATCTGATAGCTAGTGTCTTCTAACAATTTAATAGAAGTGAGTGATTTATTGATGATCGATAAATTGGTACAGATTTATCGTTGGTCAGTCTCTACACATGTAACGATTTAAACCCCACGATATATCGAACAGACTTTTTGGTGGGGTTCTGCAAGTGTCAGTGCCTGTCCAAAGATTATTCGCGCGATTTTGTGAAGTGTTTGCGTGCAAAATGGCGTCTAAAGAGTTTTTAAGTGGTTTTATCGAGCTATATAGATATAAACAGTGTTTGTGGAAAACGATATGCCCGAATTATACCAATAAAGATATTAAAAATAATAACTATGCAGAATTGACCAATTATTGTAAAAAATATTACAAAGAAACAGATTAAATCGTTTGTTCAGCAAATAATACAAATTCTTCGATTCAAAGGTTAGCCTTTTCATTATTATGTAACCCATCAATGAAACGCTCAATAACGCATTCGCGTTCATGTTTTACTCGATATCGAACATGTCGGAATAACTTTCAAACTAATTATTGGTCATATCTTTCAGAATTCAGGGAGTTCATCATTGAAGGCTAAATCTGCAAGATTTAAAGAAAAATTGTTTGAAACGACATATATGTACAGAAAAGTTGGTTGGATTAATATTATACAACAATTTGTCGATACGTCCGTAGGTAAAGTTCGATTTATCTGAAGACCTTGCTTAGCCAATTTATCCGGCAATATTTGATACAATTTTTCCCTGCCGATAAATCTTCACGTGTATATCCAGCTAATGATAATCCGCCGCAGTTCTCTCCCTCGCCCCACGAGAAGAAATTTGAAACCTACGCACAAATTTCAAGAAAGTTACTCTAAGTAACCCTTTTAATATAAATAAAAGAAAAAAATATGTTTATTTGGACAGTAGTTGAAAAAAAGAGTTTAATAAAATTGTAAGTATCGAATAATTTGTTTACGATGTTAAAATGAAAATGAAAAATACTTAAAAATCTATATTTGTACCGTGGACCATAACAAGACTCTTCGTGTACCCTGGGTTGGGAACCTTTGTCTACCAATGAAGTTAGTATTAGTATTGTTATGTTGCCGCTTTTATTACGTATTAAATATTGACAAACCAACTTCCAGGAGTACAATCCTGAAATATGGTGAAATATTGTGATGTCCTGTTCTGTGGAGTAGACAAAACATCAATACCTGAAGAATATATCGGTCTTAAGGTGGTCTTCCACCGTTATATTTATTTGATCAAATACATTTGATGACACTTTAATGACATTACTTATAAGATAATAGATGTTACTAATATTTTATCAAACATTTACACTATAGTTTATGCCATGGGTTTTATATCAAATAAAATGACGAAATATTTTGAAATACGATGTGAAATAAAAATTGTAATTGTAGAGTATAAACATAATAACTTTTTTTTTTCATATCATACATGGCACATACTCCACACTAATATGATTTTTAAAGTGTTTGTTGTTTTCCATCTAATTAATGGAGTAATATTGGTGAGTAACTTTTTTAAACTTTCTCGGTTCATTAGTAAATATTTTTGATATGATTCGATGAACTCAATTTCGAGTTATAATAGCCGGCAGATGCTAATTCATAGGCCTATCGCTAAACTTTTGAAATAAATCTGTTTAAGAGTAGTAAAACATCTTTCATTAAAGTTATACTCATATATTTTATGAAATTAATAGTTTTCTTTTACTAAAGAAATATGTTTTTATTTTATAGTTAAATAAAAATGGCAGCGTAACACTGCCCTGAGGAAGAAGCTGGTGTATTGCAACATTTGGAGCATCGCGTTGTATGGAGCGGAAACTCCCATGGAGGTAGAAAAGAAATACTTGGGGGTCTTTGAACTGTAGCGTTGGAGAAGTCTTGAGAAGATCAGGTGGACAGACAGAGGTACAAATGAAGTCCTGAGAAGATCAGGTGGACAGACAGAGGTACAAATGAAGTCCTGAGAAGATCAGGTGGACAGACAGAGTGACAGATGAAGTCCTGAGAAGATCAGGTGGATAGACAGAGGTACAAATGAAGTCCTGAGAAGATCAGGTGGACAGACAGAGTGACAGATGAAGTCCTGAGAAGATCAGGTGGACAGACAGAGGTACAAATGAAGTCCTGAGAAGAGTGGGTGAAAAGAAAACCATTTTTAATGTGATTCCTCGGTGCAAAGCAAACTGGATTGGACACATCCTTTGGAGGAGTTATCTTCTACATGACTTAACAGCACGAGGAGCTTAGGAAGGAGAAGGTTTCAAATAGTGGGCGACTTGAAGGGAGGAAGAAAATTCTGGGAGCTGAAGGAGGAGGCGGAGGACAGGCGCATTGGCGGTTTAAGTCCTCTGACAAAAGGAATTGGCCTGTCGTATGACCGAACACCTAATAATAATAATACTTTAATTTCAATTTCCTCTATAAAAGTGCCGACCAGCAATCGTGAGACCTATGACAGGCCAGCATTGAAAACAATACAAGTATCTTACAATAATAACAAAATAAAATAGACAAGCATAGCTAAACAATGATAAATACTGATTAATAGTTACAAAAAGTAGGACATAACAGTACAAATAATAAATAAATAACTTGAGAGTAGTAAAAGTATAAGTATATTTAAAAAGCAGTCATAATAAACAAACAAAGAAATCAGAATAATTTAAATGATCGAGGCAGAACCTCTACAGGATAAATTAGTTATAAGGAAGTTCCTTCAATAAATTTCTGAGTTTAACTTTTCTTTTAGAATAAAAGTCGAATTCGACAAATCTGGAATTAGCGGGGTGGGTAGATAGGACTTTAGGCCTCACCTGCTTAGTTTTTGAGAGATGATAATGTTGGACCACGCGAGGCCCTAGAAGGGACATGTAGGCCTATACCCAAATTGTCAAGGGCAAATTTACAAGAGATTTGGCTATTGAAATTATTAAACATTTAAAAACAAAAATGAATCCAAATAAAGTCTACACAAGAAGAGAGTTTGGAGTGTTTTATAATTATAATAGTAATAATAATAATAAATTAGTAATAAAACCACCCTAGCTAATTCACGTAGATGTACCAATGTACTTAGTACTTCCAAACTTTCTAAAATCTTGGATTTTTGTTTATGCTATAATATAAACCCAAAATCAAATTGTCAAAATTAAAAAACAATTCTATACATTATAAATCTATTTTATTTTTATATCTGGTCAATAATCCATTTTATTTTTTAAAAGTAGCCTATATTATCTTAAAATTTAATATTAGTTTTATTTTATTTTAAGGAATTATATTTTGTCTTGCATTTTTTGTTTCTCGTGAGTTATTTTAATTGTAGACTATTTGTTGGTCCTGGAAATTTTAGATTCATGCTCGTTATTTTAAATGAAATACAGGGTCTACTTGTTTGAACATTAGGGCTTTTTAAAGTTAACTAATTGGCAACGTGTTTATTAGTACTAAAGTTTTGTTTTCTTGTAAGTCAATTCAATTTCTATTTAATTATTTGCTATGTAGTTTGGTTCCTTGCATGTTAATTTCAATTTCTACGTGTTTTTTTTTGGTAGATTTGTTTGTTGCAGGCTAATTTCAATGTCTACGTATTTATTTTTCTTGTAGATTTGTTTGTTGCAGGCTAATTTCAATGTCTACGTATTTATTTTTCTTATAGATTTGTTTGTTGCAGGCTAATTTCAATGTCTACGTATTTATTTTTCTTGTAGATTTGTTTGCTGCAGGCTAATTTCAATGTCTACGTATTTATTTGTCTTGTAGTTTGGTTTCTTGCAGGTTAATTAACCTTATACGTATTTATTTGTCTTCTACTTTTTGTTTCTTTAAGGTTAATTCAAATTCTACGTATTTATTTGTTTTGTAGTTTTGGTTATTAACAGGTTAATTCAATTTCTATATATTTTTTTATTTTGTTTCTTACAGGTTTATTTAATTTCTACGTATTTATTTGCCTTGTGGTTTTGTTTATTGCAGGTTACTCAAACTTTTACGTAGTTATTTGTCTTGTAGTTTTAATTTATTAAAAAGCTAGTTCGCAAATAATGACCTTAAATAATGACTACATCAACAAATAATGTTTAAACATATTATCTGGATTTTGTATTGTTATCTATTAAAATAATATTAATAATATTTAGCACCGTGTCTTACTACCCGTTCGGGTTACACGCTTTAAGTACGAATTACTCTAAAGGATTAGGAATTGGGAAGGTTGAATTAGAGGACGTGAACCCGCATTTGCGTGGAGGGAGAGTGAAAAACAATTTAGGGAAAACCACTCCCAGTTCACCCGACCGAGATTCAAACCTTGATCTCCCCGTCCTCAGCAGCCGAGCTCAACACGACTAGCGCGTTAGCCAACTACGCCACCGAGGCGGGTTATCTATTAAAATATTTATAAATTATAGCCTTTCTGAATCCTGTTTATTTTGTTTTTGATACCTGGTCCTTGCCTATATCAGCCACTTAGATTTGAAGATGAATAAAAAAAAAAGTTAATTCATGTTATCGTTCCAGATTTATTTAAGCTCTATTCTTTGTTATGTATCATGAATTAACATTAATAGTTGATTAAATGTTGATTAGGCTATCGTTAATATACCATTCTACATAAAAATTTAACAGCAGACAAAAAGCTAGCCTATAGACCTACTAGCTAGGCCTGGACACTAATCTATGAAAGATGCTCTAATTTACATTAATGGATAAAAAAATTCCCTTAAAATGAATCTAACACCACTTAAGTGTCAATTAAAATGTTTGTGGGATATCTAGAATTGGTAACTTTTATAGTTTTGCTTATTTCCCGAATAAATGTCTGTAAGACTACGTGTTTTAATTGTATGCAGGTCAACTTGTATCTCTAGTAAATACTCTCACTAAAAAAAGACCTGCACAAAGAACGAGTCCCCAACAAAACTTCTCATCTCAAATATCTCGTTTTTACCGCGACCCTTAGTGTGGGAACCGCCGAGAGCTTGTGTGAAACCTTTTTCCCAAAAGTTCATTCTACACTCGACTCCGGCAACCCCTCCCCCTAACCCAAACTACCCTACCATTCCACCCCAGTAATTTGTTTTCCCCCCTCTGACTGAAATATGTTCAGCTCTTCGCTCCCAAAACTTCCCCCCGACCCTCCCTTCCCAACCATCCCCTTTATATATTTTTTTGTATCTTCTTTTCTCTCCAGCAAACATGCATGCTGGGAAATCCGAGAGGGGTGAACTATGATGTTCGGGAATACTCGTATTGGTGTCGGAAACACACGAGTTACTCAGTTCGATAATGAGACAGAGAGAGAGAACTTCGACCTCCATGTAGAAGTGTGACGTCACTGACAGGCACTAAGGCCGGGCTCACGATAGGAAAAGGTGTGATGGAGGTCCACCAGTACTATTTGTTTCTAACGCAATCATTTGTTGCTCTAAATAAATAAGTTATTACTCCAGTAGATTCGTTTAGTTTAATTTTCCACACAGAGGCCTCCTGCATAATGGCATTTGAACAGAAACTTTTTAAATAAAGGGAAAGTCTTCTCATCAAATTCCAGGATGTTAGTAACAATTATGGGGTGACCTGGCGTTCCAGGGGTAAGGTGTCAGACTTCTATGCTGGCAGCCGGGGTTCAATCCTCGGTCCCGGCATAGATTTGTCTGGTTACCAAACCCTTCCTTCACCTCTGACAAGACATCTTGTGAAGGTGGGGAATGCCAGGCCTCCACCATGGCTCGGATTCCACGTTAAACTGTAGGTCCTCCATTTCATCTCACAATCACCCTACCATTACACATTAGCNCATCTCACAATCACCCTACCATTACACATTAGCGTAAGTTCGTATAACCCGAACGGGTAGTAATACGCGGTGCTAATAATAAAAATTTAAATAAAGGGAAAGTCTTCTCATCAAATTCAAGGATGTTAGTAACAATTATGCAATAACTGTTTATGTCACCCCGTTTAGAAGATTAAACTGATCTACTGGAGCAGTATTTATTAATTCTGTGGAAAATAATGATAAAAACCTAAAAACTATTAGTAGCCCGTGTTCCCTTCATATCCAACCATAAGGACAACGCCTACTTGAAGGGAAATATCCTCACGCTGAGGGTATTTTTACTATGGCGATGGCAGAACTAAAGCTTCAACACTATTAAAACTATCTTTAATTATCTGTACCAACTGTATTTCTGTACTTCAGTCTACAGCCTAAACGATTTGACAGCTTTTGTCCAAACCTTATATTTAATTCTAGCACTAAAATTATGGGTAGGTCTATTTACTTCTGACTTGCTTTTTAAAATTCAAATTTTTTGAAAATGGCTCTAACGATTTGTTTTAAAATATACATTAAGATTTTTTTTTACATAGTAGACAGACCTATATGGTAGTGTGGGGCCATTTGGGTCATTTCAACTTTAATTTAAGTTTTCACCTATAATATTGTTGTGAAAAAATGTTTAACAGTTATTTATATTTTTATTCATGTCTTTTGGAGAATACTTAGTAATAATTTTATTGAAAAAAAATCTAAAGCGAAAATAATTTTAAAAATTCATTATAAAGTGGAACTAGCATTTTAGTAAAAACTTGGTTCTATTTGGATCAGGGATGGGGTTATTTGGATCACACATTCATTTTGATATTTTACGATAAGAATTGATATTTTAAAAAACTTTTATTAAATGTGTATACTACTAGATGCAAACAAAATGTTTACATGCATTTTCCAAACTTTAAACTGTTTTTTTTACCAAAGGCCCCGACACACACGTCATGAAACTACGATTTGCAGGTTTGACTCCAAATCCAGTCTTCTTTTTCAATAGAATTTTGGTCAATAAAGTTAATTTACAAAAACCACAAGGTACATTCGCTTCTTCTTCATATTCTGATTTATGACTGACGTCATAGTCTTCATCTGAATGTCTGGGTGAGACCAATTCAGCTAAAATACTTCTTTTAGGTTTTTAGAGGCTCGTTATTTCAAGGTCCTACAAGTATTAGTACACGGCTGTCCAAACTACAACTTATTATTATAACACATTCAAAGTATTCTAAACGAAACAAAAATACCTTCCCAAATAATCTAGAGCTATTTATCAAGCTCTAAGTGTCAGGGAGAAATAATAGGTGATAGTTAATTTGTTTAATTTGATTTAAAATTTAATTCAAAAGTTATTTATTTTTAAATCCAACAAATCTAATAATTGGACAGCATATAAGCTTGCTTTATAAAGTGTCAAAAAGCAATAAATAATTAATCTAATATTCTAAAAATAAATAAAAACGCAAAATAATAATTCAAATAGCCCCGTAAGCAAACTTTATTTCAATATAAAATAACTTTGTTTCCCGATAGCTATAATACTCTCAAACCTCATGGTAACTAGTCTGGAAGATCTAACTAAGCTTAAAAGAAATTACTTCAAAAACCACAACTAGAAGAGGGTAAAACCTTAGGACGCAAAGAAGATTATTTACATCACTAGGAAAGTATGTCAATCTCACTTAGAATGATTTCGTAAAACCATTTTTTAGCTGTTTAAACGTCTAGAAATTACTATTTTGTCATCCCAATTTACAGCCAATAGAACATTCAATAAATTTTAAGAACTAAACACCAACAAATATGTACGAAATTGCTGCGCAGTATCTTGAATCCTTATTTTGAACCAATTGCCCCACCTTACCATTACTTTAAACTTGTTTACTTGTTTTTTGGGGAAACATTCATTTAAAAGCAATTTACTGAAAACTGATTATTTTTTTTAAGTTCCAAACTATAATATAGGCCTACAACGTTTGGAAATATGCACGATCATGGTGTAACGTTTATTTTTCGGATTATTCTCATATAAAAACTATTAAAATAATGTTTAAAAAATGTGTTATTTGTAAATATATCCACATCTTTATCCGTAATCCACGCCGGTGTTTAGTGATAAGTGTGGAGCAAAATTCTACCCTCAAACTTTGTGAAGCAAGTACCGATAAGGTAAAACACAATATATTCTTGATATTCTTCAGTAGGTCTATCAATTGTAAAATAAATATTCTCCCTCTTATTGGTGCTTAGGATTACATTTCAACATTAAGATTCCCTGTTTGGTCCAGGGGTGGATCTACCCACCGGGAATACAGAATCACCCGTTTGTAAATATCAGTGACATTTAAAATACACTAGAAGTAACCAACTACGCGCAGAACCTTCTACTGATTCTATCTATTTGTACAAGTTACGTTATAACTCTTTATTTTTCTAACTGTCTAACTCTCAATCTAAGATAGTAGGGGCGTATATTATTTTACAATAGTATTCCTTGTGATTAACGGAGTGAAGGTTTCGCTTGTAGGGTCAGTCGGTGTACGCATTTCAGTGGGCTTGAAAGACTGATGTGTGATAGTACCTTCTGATTCAGTGAGGAAAACAACGGGAAGATACCTCACTCCCTATTTCCCTAGTACGCCTCTTTAGTCCTGCCCGGGCTCTACAACTGACAGCGGAACTGTTGAGGATCCAACCAATCTTCAGGACACAGCTTGGTAGTAATGGCGAAGGAAGAAGGATTCAAACTAAGAAGTACAAGCTTGTTGAAACCGGAAGAGAGTATGAAATGGAAATTAACATTGAGAAGTCTAAGGTAATGAGGATATCCCAGAGAGAAGAACCATTGAATATCAAGGTGGCAATTCAGCAAATGGAAGGTGTGGAACATTTCATATAATATTTAGTAAGTTTAGTTGTGACAGACGCACAGTGTATACAAGGGATAAAGTCAAACATATCAATGACCAAGGCTGCTTTCAACAAGAATATGATATTACTGGTTAATAAACTGGATCTGGACAAGAGTAATAAACTGGTGGAAATGTTACATTTGGAGCATCGCTTTGTATGGAGCTAAAACATGGACCATGAGGAAAAAAGAGGATAAATATTTTGAGAGATTTGAAATGTTGGTACATCTTCCCATCACTCATACATTAGCGTAATTAGTACACAGACCTGGATGGGTTGTAGGATGAAATTAAAAATTGAAAAATGTATTTATAACAGAGATAATGGTACTTTATTTATTACAAACGATTTTCATACTGAATATTATAATTGCAACGGTTGGCCACGTGTTTAAAATACCCCATACACACGTGCGACATTTTTGTAATTACCTCAGCATTTAATTTGTTCTCAAGCTATGATGGAAATTATCATGAAATAACCAGCTTCTAAGAGAATTACGACGCCAGTCATGTGATCACTGTTTTCATCCTTATCTTTAGGATAGTTAATGTAACCGAAATGTTTCTCATAAAGGGTGACCTGGCGGTCTAGGGGTAAGGTGTCAGACTTCTGTGCTGGAGGTCCGGGGCTCAATCCTCGGTCCCAGCATAGATTTATCTGTTTGCCAAACCCTTCCTTCACCTCTGACAAGACGTGTATTAATCACAACTTGTGAATGTGTGGAATGCCAGGCCTCCGCCGTGAGTTCGGATCCCACGTTAAACTGTAGGTCCTCCATTTCATCTCACATTCACTCTACCATTATTACACATTAGCGTAAGTGCGTATAACCCGAACGGGTAGTAAGACGCGCTGCTAATAATAATAATAATGTTTCTCATAAAATGTTTTGTGTATTTATAAATATTTAAAGGTTTAATATGTATTTCGAAACAATCAATCATTTCTATATTATGTTAGACTATATAAAGCTGAAGTACATCTGTACAGAAAAGAAAGCCCACGTCCATATGAGCTGTAAACTAACACTTGCCAGGAAGGAAGACGGATTGTCTCATGGAAACAGAAAAATCTAAAAACTGGAAAGTTCAACAAGTGTTTTTTTTGTGTGTGTTAAAATCTCTTACCCGTTTCTCTCATAATCTCAACTACATGAATACTATTATTATTATTATTATTATTATTATTATTTAGCACCGCGTCTTACTACCCGTTCGGGTTATAGTCTACGCTTTAAGTACTAATTACGCTAATGGACTAGGAATTGGGAAGGATGAATTAGAGGAAGTGAACCCGCATTTGCGTGGAGGGGGAGTGGAAAACCATTTAGGAAAAACCATCCCCAGTTCACCCGACCGAGATTCGAACCTCGATCTCCCCGTCCTCAGTGGTTGAGCTCACCACGACTAGCGCGTTAGCCAACTACTCCACCGAGGTGGGTCATGAATAATGAATAATGAATAATGAATAGTGGCTTTCAATAAAAACACATTTTACTAGCAATATTCCACATGTTCTTTTGTGGTGATCCGTACAGTCATTTTTGTTTACGTCTTCATGGAAACCATGGCTTGTGTATCATTGTAGACCTATAAAGATAGATAAAATATTTATCTTTGGTTAAAATTTTAAAAAAAGCTCAATTCTTACACCAGTGGTTCGGTGCACCATATAGAGAGCTGAGATAGGGGTAGTTTTAAAGTTCTCATCACGGTAGTAAGGGGGGAAATACATGTTTTGTTTAGTATTAAACATCGTAAGGTCAAAATCTACGTAAATTTGATAGCCTTTGATGAGTAAACCTTTAACTAGAAAGTCTAGGGAGGTCTCATTTTATAAAACTTTCCTAGTAAAAATCTCTTAGCTACGATCGTAATTGCAGAGTATATATATATACCCTGCATGTATTCAACACCAGGTTGACTTAACTAATATCCAACTTAGCTATTTATAAAATACATTTATCTATAACCACCTTCTTAATTATTATTTTTTAAATCAAACTTTAGGGAAAAACAGGGTAATTTCTCAGTGCGGCTAATTTTGTAATATATCATATTTAATTAATTAAGAAATAAGCCATAGAGTATGGTCTCAAAAAATACTTTTGTTAGATCGCAGTACCTAAGAAACAACGTCAAATTTTCGTTGTGGGTATTGGAACATCCTAGCCGATGTTATTGGAACTTCAATAATTAATGTTTGTAAATTGTGTGTTTCGCTAGTTTATGAAACTCTCTTATCTATTTTCAACACTTTAAACATTATTTGGTCGAATTTAAGTACCAATCTTTATATTATTATTTTACCTACAGCATCATCGATATTTTAAATCTACAGTTTGCGTTATTTTCTAAAGAGGTAAACTTGTACATTCTTGTTGCTTATCAATCTTTTCTTACGATTTTTTGTCAATAAATTAATAGCAAGTGCTTTAAACGTCATTTGAGGTTTATTTAATTAAAATGTTTATGTTATTTATTTATTCAAAGTGAACGTTTTAAATTTTGTTTGGGGAGTAGATAATTGTTTACAAAACAAATAATAAAATCAATAGATTTTAACCAAATAAGCTTATAAACGGGAACATGGAAGTAAGGAGAGATTATTTGAGAAGGAGGGCTTTCAAAACCGTAAGTTAATGACATGATCTTAAGACTTACGTATTATCAAACCTTAAAATCCAATGTCCTTTC